>JAVCKV010011056.1:0-248316 GCA_032274145.1 Herpochondria borealis | reverse complement strand
CTTCAACAATCATATTTTCGACATCTTCCTTTGATTGCTTCAAAAGATCTATTTGGGTTTTGTATTTATCGGACATGATTTCTTAATTTCTTTGCAGAACGTCAAAGTGGAGGCTCGATCCAAACCGCACTCTGATTGTAATTAAAAGTGTATGAAAAAAGAAAAATCAACTAAGTTAGTGGAAGATCGTCGCCTCTCACGATTTGTTTGAAAAACTTGAATAGCGGAAAACATAGGTTTAAATAACCCTATGGCGACAACCGAAAGAGCAGACCAAAAGTTGGTCTTCGAACCAAAACTAGAAAGCAACGATGCAGCAACCTCAATTGGCGAGGATTTGTGGGACCAAGAACTAGACCATAGTCTTCCTATTGATGGATTCAATATTGTAGGAGTTCCTGATGATGTGATTCTTCTGGAAAAATTACCTATTGATGAAGATCTTACTGAGGATGGTATGATTATCAAAAATGGTTTAGTATTTTCTCCTGAAGCATTTCGCGAACAGCAAGGCGGAAAAGTATTCATGGCTTGCAAAGCAGTGATGGTTGGGCCTAATGTTAAAGATACTAAAAAGGATTATGTAGTTGTCCTTGAGGAGAAGGCAGGTATCCCGATTACCTTTGCGGGTTCAGAATATATCTTTGCAAGGGAGAGGCAGATATTCATGTTCGTCGAAAAAGCTAAAAAAAACTAGTATGATTATTGGAGTAACAGGCGCAACAAAAGTTGGAAAGACAACATTCATTAATGATTTTGTCAAGAAGTTTTCTAGATACGGAAAACCTGCAAACAGTTATCGGGACATTCCCGATCTTGACCTTTGTGAAAAAGGTAGTGAAGAAAGTCAGCGAAAGATTCGAGATTTCATGTTTGATCAGGCTCGTGAGTTCTGGCAGAAAAGAGATTCTAATCGAAGAGTAATCATCGATAGAACTTTGTTAGATAACTTGGCAGTAACTATGTTTCTTTATTCGAAAGATGAAGGTATTATTTCAGATGAATTTTTGACAGAGAGTATTGAAATGACACAGAAGTCAATGGCCTACTATCACATGATCTACTTTATTCCTATCGATGATAAAGACGGCGTTGAAGTTCCCGATACGGTAGATAATGACTTCAGAAGAGGGTTTGATATCATTTTGAACACGTATTATATGGAATATCAAACTGGTGGTCCGCTAGCTGATACTTTATTCCCTAAAGAGAAATGTGCTTTCATGGATGAAGTGGTGGGCAGTAGAACAGATAGAATTGATTTCGTGAGTGAAATCTTGGATGAAAATGGCGATGCTAAAGGGGGTTCGGGGGAAGAACTCATGGACCAGAACGCTCTTGACACCATCGTTGGTGCTGATGGTCTTCCCGCTTACTCCGAAGCTCAAGAATTTGAACTGGAGGATTTCGGTTTTAAGACTGAAAAAATGAATCTAGAGAAACCTCTTGACATCATCGATCCTACTGCTTAACATAACAAACATGTCTACTAAACAACTAGCCAAGCAACTTAGCGAGATCCCTGAAACCGATTGCCTCTTCATTAAGGTGAAGGGCTATAAAAACGCAAAGGGTGAAGTCTCTGATTACATTGTTAATGCAGGGATGTCTTACGAAGAAGGAGTTGAAAAAGACCTTGCTTTCTTGGAAGCATGGACTCCTACGAGGGATGATGTCAAAGAATTTACAGAAATTTTAACCAAAGCGGATAAACTCTCCAAGGACATCACCCCTAAGAAATTCTTAGAGGACGCGAAAGTTGCTCTTATTTCTTCATTGAAGCGCGAGACACAAGAAACTCAGAATCGTTCTGAGGCTCAAACTAACGCTTATCGTAAAGTTGGCCCTGCCACTAAAGAGCACATTGAAACGGGAGTAGTTCATTTGAAAGGTCTTCTGGTTGAGAAGACCACGATCCTAGAAGGGCCAACTAAAAAACCTGTCAACAGCGGTGCTCCAGTTCGAGCTAAAAACTACATCAAGAGTAATTTCCTCAAGACAGGAAAGATCGCACAATTCAAATTGGATCAACTCACTACTGCCAAGATCTCTGAGTCTGGTAAGACTATCGTAATTCAGTAAAATGGAGATTGACATTATTCTTTGGCCGTTTTACGATGGACCTACAAAGCCAATCAAACCTACTACGTTGAGAATTTCTATTTGTGACTATTGTCATAAAAAATTCTCAATAGATCCAGTAAATAACGAAAGAGGAAACCACACTTGTGGTTCTAACACAGCTATTTACGGAAGGAGAGGTTGGCGACTACTAGGTGAATACGATGGTTAATATACAACATGAAACGAACTGAATACGAAAATGTTGATGCGCTCGAAAATCTCTTTGATATCGGGTGGGTCGAATTTGAAAAAACAACTATTGGATCTGGCGAAAGCGGGGTGGCAGTATCGATGATTAAAGATTTAAAGTCGAAGGTGCTGTATATTGAAAGATATAACTCCACCATTGACACTATGACTGTTTACTCATTTGAAAAAAACGAATATCCACTTGAGTGGACAATTGAAGATGGCGGCAAAATCAAAGGACAAATCAACACATCCACCAACTAAAACCGTGAGTGAAACCCCACCAGCCGAAGAACCCGTTTTGGACGGAGTAACTTTAGGTGAAAAAGATGCTTTCAGGCGAAAGCTTTTTGGTATTGTTGATCATATCAGAAGAGTGAACGAAAATGCTGAGAAAATGGCAAGTCGTATTATTGAGTCTGAAGAATGTTCTCATGAAGATTTAGATTTCGCTCGCAGATTGATCCAGAAGGTTCGAAGTCATGATCAGAGTAAGTTTGCAGGAATTGAATTTCAAGCTCTTGCTAAGGACGCAGGGGAGGAACTGTTCAAGATTGCACTAGAGCAACACCAACAAACTAATGATCACCACCCTGAATATTGGGGTGATATACGTGAAATGCCTGATTTGGCGATATGTGAGATGGTTCTTGACTGGAGTGCTCGTAGTCAAGAAATGGGAACTGATTTGAGATCTTATATTAAAAACAACGCCGTAGAGCGGTTTAGCTTTACTACTAAAACCAAAGTGTATAGGCGAATCAAACATTTTGTGGATCTTCTTTTAGAAGAACCATTTACTTAAATCGCAGTTAAACACTAATTACTTGTGATGAGAAAGCCCGATCACAAGATTATAGGACAAACCTTCAATAGATTGACAATAAAAGAAGCATGTATGGAAAAAGACAAAGGAGGCGGACACTTATATTTTTGCGAGTGTGTTTGTGGTAATGTTAAAAAATTAAATGGTTCTCAAGTCAAAATTGGAGCTACAAAATCTTGTGGATGTTTAAAAACGGAGTCCGCATTTAGAAACCTTCGAAAAACAGAGGCTAAAGAAATGATTGGAAAGAAATTTAACATGCTGACTATTCTTAGTCATGCAAAAAATCCAAATCAAAAATCCAAATCTAAAGCTTACTTTTATAAATGTGAGTGTGAATGCGGCAATATCAAAATTATCAATGGAGCTTCTATTCGTAGTAATGTGACTAAATCTTGTGGATGCTTCAAACAGAAAAACATTAAACCTAGATACAAATCCGAACATCCTAGTTGGACGGGATGTGGTGATATTTACGGAACGTGGTTTAATACATTAAAACGTAATGCAGAAAAGCGAAATATTCCATTCGAGATAACGATTGAAGACATGTGGTCTCAATGGCTTGAGCAGGACGGCTGTTGTGCCTTAACTGGCGAAATATTGACTATTGCTAAAGATCGAAGTCACAAACTTAATCGTAGTGCTTCTTTGGATCGTGTAGATTCTAATAAAGGCTACTTCAAAAACAATATTCAATTTGTCCATCAAACTATAAATTACATGAAACAGAATTACGAAGAGTCAATATTTATTTCGTGGTGTGAGAAAGTAGTAAATTTTAATAAATCCATTGACACTTAATATGAAACATTTAGTTAAATTCAAACTTGCCCAAGATAATATTGGGTGGGCCAACATTCTTGAACAATTAGAATCAGGTAAAAAGACCACACATTGGATGTGGTTTGTATTTCCGCAGCTTTTTGGCTTAGGTAAAAGCCCTAAAGCTCAGTTCTTTGGATTGCGTGATTTGACAGAAGCAGTTCAATATCTCGAAGATCCCATCTTAAAAGAACGTCTTGAAGATGGGGTTTGGGCATTAATGAAATTTTTCAAGAGACCAATTTCTAATATTTTGGGCGAAGTGGATGCTGAAAAATTTCAGTCAACTCTCACTTTATTTAAAGCAGTTGCGTATGAAATTAACCCTGAACTAGATGATTTGGAAAATCCATTCCATCTAGCTCTGAGTGCTTTTTACGAAGGGAAGCAATGTGAGGTGACTCTTAATTTACTTCCCACCGCAGCTATTACAGCGTCTACCACGGACGATACGACTACGGAGTCGATTGGTTGAATCTGGTTGAGGGTTGCCATCTCTTCGTGAATTAACCCTTTTTCTTGCTTTGCAAAATGCATCACAGAACTGTGGTTCTGCGTCTCCAGTTTTTGCAATAGTCATCTTTCCGCATTCTGAACATGGGACTTTAGTGAACGAACTCATACTTTTAATTAGAAAACCAAGATTCTGGTTCTAATTAAAAGCATAATATGAGTAGGAAAACTAACTCTGACAGAAACGAAGTTGAAGCAAAACTTGAACAGAATTTCAATCGCCCTAAGTTCTCTTTCAAGAAAAGAGAGTTTAAATTCACCAAAAAGCAACAAGACATTCTGGAGTGCTTATTTGACGATCAAAATAACATCGTCATCATTGATGGGCCAGCAGGAACAGGTAAATCTCTTTTGAGTGTATATGCAGCTTTGCATGAGTTCAAAGAGAAAAAATTCGAAGAAATCCTATACCTCAGAACAGCCGTAGAAAGCTCCTCACGAAGCTTGGGCTTTCTCAAGGGGGATCTTGAGGATAAGTTTTCAGTCTACCGCCAGATCTTAGATGACAAGGTTGCAGAACTAGTTGTTGACAAGGATCAGAATCAATTATTGGCATCCTCTAGTTTGGAAGCCCTACCCATCAACTACATTCGTGGGGCATCATGGCGGAATAAATTTGTCATCTTGGATGAGCACCAGAACGCCACCATCGATGAGATGAAAACTCTTATGACTCGTGTGGGTAAAGGGACTAAATTAGTTCTTTGTGGAGACATGCAACAAGCCGATATTAAGAATTCTGGTATCAAATACATCAAAGAGATTTTTGATACAGAAGATTGTCAAGATATGGGGATTAATTTCTTTCAGCTTACTTCTGATGATATTGTTCGTTCTGAAATCGTTAAGTTCATCGTCAAGCAGTTCGAAGATTTTGAAGAGCGTGAGCGTGAATATCGAATTAGAACAAGAGATACTAAGCCAGCTTATGCCAATTATTAGGTGTTCTGCTAATTAGAAGTAATGCTCTTACGTCTTCCATCAGACTTGATTAAAGTAACTCCTATTAGATTTGGATATTTGAATTCAAATCGGGAGTTCTTCGATGATTTTATGGACAATCCTCCTGAGGATTGTGTCTGTGGGCCGAATAATAGATTTCAGAACGAACTAAGAGCCGTATGGGATTTCAGTCAAAATTATGATAGCATCAATTTTTTAACTGAAATCAGGCCAAAATTTTCAAATGGAATGACCGAACCTTTACTTTCTGTCTTCACAGAAGAGGTTCCTGAAATGGCGGAGTCTTCCCCTACTCCTTGCTTTAATTTCTGGACTTCATTTCCAAAAGCCTCAATTGATAGCGAAGATGGCTGTCTTTTTCAAGGAAATCTAATTCCCTTAAAAAATAACTTTTCAGAAGAAGAAACTGTATCTTGCGGTGATTGTTATCGTAGCTACAATCACTTCAGTTTTGGAGAACACCAACTCGATTCGTTTAAACCTTCATTACTCTTCAACACCAACACTGAAACTATCATCTCAAGTGAAAGTGAATTTGTTTTTAAGATTCCAGATCTTTCAGAACCCATCAATTTACCTGACTTGGATTTCTCCTGCTTTGGGGCATTAGCTGGCTCGTGTCCAGATGAAGCGGACCACATCATTTCTGACAATGTAGTTTCATGGTTAAAGGGTGATGAGTGTGATTCGGTGTGGGTTGATCGCTATTATGGCCTTGAAGGAACTTGCTTGAGTTCTATTCCAGAATTGGAAAGTGTTCTATATGAAGATATCAATCCTTCACAATTAGTGCTTCGTTCTGGAGAAGAATACCTATATAAAAGACCTTCTACCAATCAAAATTTGTCAGTTTTGACAAGTCGATGTATTGAGGATCTTCCCGACTACCAAGGAAGATTTGCATTCCTGTCGGATGCAGGGGATGTTAATGCAACTCAGATGAGTTCAGCCACTGCTTTGTATAATTTAGGTGAACTTGACGGGGTTTTCTTTGGTGGCGATAACAACTACGAAAACGGAGATTCGTCCACCATAGAATCAAATTGGGATATTTTCGATCCTTATGTTCAATCCGAAAAAGCATTTCCTGCTATTGGAAACCATGACATAGAAAATTCCAATTTAGCGGAACCCCAAACTACTAAATTTGACTATCTCCCTCATAACAAACGCTACTACAATATCTTCTTCGAAGATGCTAGTTTGGAGTTGTTTGTATTGAATAGTGGCGTAAAATCAAATGGGGATATGGTCGAGCCGGATGGTAACACTATTGGAAGTGTTCAGTATCAATGGTTTATTGATGCATTAGAAAATTCAACTGCAAAATATCGTATTGTGATGTTCCACCATCCTTATGTAACAGGACTGTCAAGTGCTAGTGATAAGGTGGTCCCTGTGATGGACTGGAATTTTGATGAATTGCCTATCGATTTAATTTTGAACGGCCACACTCACACCAATCAACACTTACGTCACAACAAACTGGATATCTTGGACATCTCCGCAGTTGCAAGAGAAGCAAGACCTATGTCATGTAGCGAAACTCTTTATGGCGAATCCGCTGGAGTTGAACTTATGTGGTCAGATGCAGAACCATGTGAGGCGGGGAATGCTGCAATTTCCTTTATTGACATCACACCATGTAGTATGAATGTGTGTGTTCTTGATTCGGAAACTGGAAGTAATATCTACGCATTTTCAATCAAAAATAATAGAAATACTCAAGAAATTGAAATAGAATGTGAAAACGAGAATGCTTATGGTATTATCTTTGATGCGGAGTGCCTAGAAGGAGATACGCTAACTGATGGTTCGGGTAATTCTAACCATGCAAAATTTGTTAAATAAACATTGTGAGTGCCGATAAACCAATAGTAATCAGAGATCCCAGAATCTTTGTGAATGATAGAACTGTCCAAGAGAACAGAACCCCATTCGAACTCACGACTGGAGGTTTTTGTGATTCGAGAAATGCGGCCACCAAACCCTATCAAAATTATTCATCATACTCTTCGAGTGTGGAGAATCTTAGTGCTTTAGTGAATAGAGCTAGTGAGATATGTGTAGAGCCTTTCATTGTTCAGGAGAGACTTTTTAAATGTGCGGAGGATGTGTGTGGCAATGTTTACCTTTTATTCAAGGATATTGAAAATGAAAACACTATTACTACCAAGAAAGAATTTTTAGGTAGGTTGTTTGTTTTTGATAGTGGCGGCGAGCCACTGTCTAATTTGGGTGGTTTGGTTGTGGAAGATCTAGCATTATCTGATGTTAATGTATTTTACGATAAAATTGTGTTGGTAGGGGAAGAGCAAGTGTGGCTTGCAACTTGTAGAGATTTTCAATTTTGCACATTGGGGTATATGAGTTTTTTTAAAGTAATTGCAGATGAAGATGACAATCCGTTGTTTTTCAGTGATCCTGTAGTTAATGAATTTTCCTTAAAGAAGTTCGACGGGAAAGAAGTTATCACTATCTCGGAAGAAGATTTAGGAGCTATAGTTTCGTCAGGAACTATGAATTTGAAAAATGGTCGAATTGAAGTTTTTATCACCAATACTGATGTTCCATTTTTCCAAACACTACAAGTTTACGAATATGATTTATGTGAAGGAGTGTGGGATGGTGTAGAATTTTCCGATTTCTCATATGAAGTTTTAGGGGGCTACTCTGAGAATGGTAAATGGTATGTGTTTCATGAACAACTCACGTATCCCAATTTCGTAGGCGGAACTTGTTATGGTATCGAAATACCTGTAGAAGAAATTGAAGGAGATGATCCTTGTAAGAAGAAGCCTGATCTCTATCTGACTTATGATGGGGAAGAAAGTAACTCTCTAGGGGAGAAAGTAAACATTGTTTGGTTTCATACTAACAATACCATTGGTCGTTTCGAGTTTAAGGAAATTGACAATTCTCAAATCAGTAATGAAGTTAATGTAACAATTACAGGATTCGATTTTGGATCAACTATCCCCTTTCCAAAATTTGGGGATTGGAGTCTTACTGATATGATGGAATTTGATGGCAACGAAGCAACTTTTGTAGCTGAAAATTTCAGTTCTCAAGAAGTTGGTTTTTTTAGAATTAATCTGGAAACTGGCGTAGGGGTGGCTTTACACGTTATTGGCGGAGTTGATGTTGGAGGTGGGTTGATTAATAGAATGGGTTCTCTCGGTTTCATTGAAGGCAAAGCTTACACTTTAAACAATTTTGGCCAACCTGACATCTGGGAGTATGATTCAGGCAATGGAACGCTAACAAGCACAAATTCTTCCTACACCGAAGTTGGTGTTGATTTTAGATGGTCTGGCGGAGGTATTGCGAATTATCAAGGTAGGTATTTTGCAGTGATGAAAGACACCACCAACTCATTAAATCTTTTAATGGAAATAATTGAAGATAGTGGAAATTTTGTCATTAATTCTTTAGGAACCATCGATGGCGATTACAATATCACGGGCCTTACTAATGTCCCTGACTTAGGTCTATTCTTTATGGACGGCAATGGGGGTATGCTCCATCGTTTGAACCTTAATGATCTCTCTAGTCAACCGCTAGAGGCGACACAATCATTTCTCGCTGGAACCATCCAAGGTATCTATGGGACATACAGGTTCGGGGAATTCACAGAATTCCCCCCAGCCCCCGAATTCCCATTTTAGTAGGTATTGGTTTCGATCAACAAAGTGTGGTCGATAGGGATATTCAAATCTTCAACTTCAGTCTCTAAGCTCTTCTGAATAGGTTCAGTGAGTTTTGATATGGTTTTGAAAATAGAAGAATATTCATCCTTTGGAATGTATTCAAGAATCTCAGATTGGCTGGCTGGAGTCTCTTCAGGGAAGATAAATTCATATTCCTCTTTGTTTACGACTACTTCCAGTTTATAGATGTAGCTCAAAATACTGAAGGCAAAGACATCTTTAGTGAGTTTTTCGAAATTAGGATTTTTCTGTTCTCTTACAGATTTATGAGCTAGTTCGATAAACTTACTATACTTTGAGTATTGCTCGAAGGAAGGGATTCTCAACGTGATCCTACAGGTTTTTTCTCCGAACACTGCTTCAGTTTGAATATCTTTTAATTTTTCGAGATACTTGATGTGTTGAGTAATGTCAATATTGATATCCGAAACATCATCACCACCTTTGATTGTAAAAATTGGATTGATTTGTTCTCTCATTTTGAACAGAATGTAATGCATATCGATAGTATCGAAATCTGAAAAAGTTTTACCTTCAGGTAGAACCAAAACTTCTGTCAGCAATCTTTTAAGTAGGCCAATAAATCCCGCAGCAAAAGTTCCATCATTACCCCCAGCCATGAATGAACTGTTGATTTGTGAAATGTGTTTTGCTTGAAGTGGTTTGAGTTCAACGTTAAGTTTAGAAGACGGAAGGTCGAACTTAACTTTCTTGGAATCATTAAGCTTTTTGAGAGATTCAATGATTGAAGTGATCTTTGTAGATTCTTTTGCCATAAGGGTATTTACACACAAAGGTTGTTTTATCAAATACTTTCGATCAGTGGAGGAACCCTAATTAAAGGTAATGTCTTCCATAATTCCAACTACCCCAGTTTTACCTGATCAGTGGAAAGGTTCCACATACAGGAATTCTTCTATCAACACTTACGAAGATCTAGCCAATCGTATCAAAGTTCGTCTCGGTGCTCCGTTTTCTGTAGTTAACACCACGGACGAAGCCATCGCCAATAATATCGACGAAGCTATTGATCTTTACTCTCGTTATGCAGGTTATGATCGTGAATACATCGTATTTTGTGATGATGCCCTAGATGATGGTTGCTCTGTGAGACTTGACACTATTGTTACTAACTGCCTATGTGAGACAGGAAATGATGCAAATCCTTCTCTTATGGGTGATGTTATTGAAACTGAGTATGTTTCAGCAACTAATGTGGAATCTACCCTTATCGGCACAAGTCCTTCTTTGATTAGCTCCACAACAACTACAACTGATGAAGTGGTGACTGGAAGTATTGAAGTTACATATGATCCAAATGATCCATGGGACTTTCAAGTTTGTGATGCGAATGCAGTCACCATCACACCATTAGAGTCTTATCCAGAACAAGAAGTTCTTTCACCTTGTATGGATGCATGGGTAAAAGTGGAAAATGGCGTTGGGGAGTTCTATCCTGTTGGTTGGGAGGAAAAAGATCCCTGCGAACCTCTCAGAGAATGGTGGGGTTTGGATGAAACTGAATTTCCTGACTTTGATCCCAAAGCAGCAACCCACATTAACATCAAGAACGTTCCTAATTGCACCGTAGAGGGGCTACAGACTCTGATCATTAATACGGGGAAGGGTGGCACGTTTAACGTCTCAGATCAAAAGCTAGACACTTGTGGGTATATCACTGCTGGGGTTGAGTTTGTGAAAGATTATGAATTACCAGATTCCCTTGCAGGAACTTTCGATATTGATAAAAACACAGGGTTTAAGTTGGTAATAGATAATCCTAACGTTGACAACACTCCGAACAAAATCCCCGCCACTGTGGAATTTTTTAATAATGTAACTACATTAGAATACGACACCAAAGTCGAGCCTTACGAGCCTTACATGGATAGAGATCGCGGAGAACAACGCAAAGTATCTGGGGTTTTCGAAATTGCGCCAATGAGTTCTAGTAATTTTGGAAATTCGTTATTCAGTTTTGATTACATGATTGCTCAACAAACTTTTGGTTATAACGGCGTGGGTGGTAGGAATTTCAATCGTTATGGTTACGACCTTGTATCACATGAATTGAGTATGCAATATGTCGAAATGATTCGCGAACGTTTTGGCGGTGGTAATAAAACTAGTTTTGACTTCAATCCCACAACACAACGTTTGAAAATTTTCAGAAATCAGGGTAGACAATGTTATCGTAATGGATGTTATATGGTTGGAATTTATCTAGAACGCTCAATTGGAGAAATGATTTCCGAAACTTGGGTTCAAGATTATGCTACTGCATTAACCAAGATCATCATGGGAAATACTTTAACCAAATTTGGTGGTTCGACTATCGGAGGACTTCAAATTAACGGTAATGATATCCTTGCACAAGGACTTGATGAAAAACGTGAGCTTTCAGATTGGCTCAAAAAGACTAAATCTGAAGGAGGTATTAGCACACCGTTCTATGTTTACTAATTAAATTAAATGGAAAGCTTTGACTTAGCAGAAATTGCATCTGTAATGGACGCAGCGAAAGGTAGTGGATACTTTGAAGATCAACTATCGAGGGCATTCGTGCCTTTCTTCGAAAAGTTAAAAAGTATCTCAACTGACAAAAGGCCATTCACCATGGCTGACATTTTTCAGATTAATAGTAGTAAATTCCGCAACTTTAAGAAGAGATATGAAAGAGCTTTGCTTACCTTCATTGAGAATTTCGAGAATAAGGTAAACTTAGAAACAGTTTCAAACGAAAAAGAACAGAGAGATAAAGAGGCCAATGGAGGAGAAAGAAGAGAAGTAATTCTTGCAGGAATTCTCCCCAAAGTTCTTAAAAGCATCAATATGGGTGTCGCTGCCGCTCAACCTTCAGATTTTAAGACAGAGCGAGCAGCCGAAGTTATGCCTGTTCATATTGCGAGCATTCAAGAAAGTTTGTTGGAAAAGTTGGGAACCATTGGATCTAGAAGCCAAACCAATAATATTAACTCAGACCAAACCGACAAACCTTCAGGTAAAGGTGGTGGATTATTTAAGTGGCTTGCAAAGGCGGGTGTTGGTGTTGCAGCTTTCGCAGTTGGAGCAGCCCTATTATTCGAAGCCTTCATGACTGATGGGCAACTTAAAGGGACTCTGGCCTTGATCGGTAAATCTTTGATTAAACCAGCCGCTAGAATTTTTGACACACTTATCAAAGCTGTAATGAGACCTCTTTTATCCAAAGCGGGAGATGCATTTAAAGGACTTACTTCATTTATCACTAAAAAATTACCTAAGACTGGAATTTTCAAACTTGCTGCATCAGCTTTCAAAATGACTGGTTTGAAGTCTATTGGAAAAGGGGCAGGTAAGGGGTTGACGTTTGTATTTAAACGTATTCCAATTTTAGGAACTATCATTTCGTTTGGGTTTGCGTATTCTCGTTTCAAGGCTGGTGACAATCTTGGAGGTATTTTGGAGATTGCCTCTGGACTTGCCGCAATTGTCCCTGTAGTAGGAACTGCTGTCTCTGTGGGTATTGGAGTATTCCTCGCAGTTCGAGATCTAAAAACTACTAGAGAAGGACGTAGGAACAATACAGGGGGTTCTTTTTTGAGTGGTATCAAAAATTGGTTCATGGAGAATAAATTCTTCAAGGGTATTTCAAATTTCTTCAAGGGGGTGTTTGGTTTGTTCACTGCTAAAAGTGGAGAAGATGTTGATAATTCAATCGATCTACTAAAAGATAGTATGATGTTTCTCTCTCCTATCGCAACTATAGTTTCGGTATTTGAATTCTTCCGCAATGGAGGTGTTGGGGAATTTTTAAGCAATGCAGGAACTACCATTTCTAATTTTGGTAGTTGGTTTAGTGAGATGTTTGTAGGTTTCGTAGACGGTATCGTATCTAAATTTACTGGGCTTTTCAAAGCTATCGGAGAAAGTTTATTCTTCCGCAAGATTAAAAACAAGTTCGGTCTCACTATTGTAGCCGTCAAGTTAACATTTGCCAATGCATTCAATAAGGTTATTGAGATTTTCAACGTGATCCCTAAAGGGATGAATGCTATGGTAAACTATGCCATTGATAAGTGGAACTACATCGTGAAGGATAGTGATTTAATCCCTGATTGGTTAGCTATCGGTCGCTTTGAATTTGGAGAAAATGGTCTTTCTAAATTCGATACCTCTGGACTTCAGAAAGACCTAGATGCTAAAGTTCAACAACATGCCGCTCTTGATAAAGAAGGTCGTGATAGAGAGGCTAAGAAACTTGCTGAGAAGAAAAAGAAAGAAGACGAAAAGAGACATAAAGAAACCATGGAAGCTAATGGGAGAAATACCCAAGCCATCATCAACGCCACCAAGGAGAACACCCAAGCTGTTGTAGCTGGAATTCTTTCAAGTAATGATGCACCCAATAGAAGTAATGGCAACACAACTATTATCAATCAAGGGTCTTCCAATGAAGCTACTACAAGTCTTAGACATGCTCACTACGAGCAGACCTACGGAGTCCCGTCTTACTAAGCATTACCTAGTTGTCCTCGATTTGGTAACGTGAGACCGCCGTTTGAATCTGGAAGTTGGATATCCAAATCTCGTAAAGAATCAGAAGGGGTGGTATTTGGCACATTTCCTGAAGGAAGATTTTTAAGAGCTTGTAATTCCTTTTCGGAAATATCAGGTCTAAATCTATAGAATTTGACACCAGTAATTTCATTCACGTAAGTCTTATCACGAAAATCAATTTCGTGTGTCAATCTGACACACCACCATGCTCCTAAAATTTTATTAAGTTTTTCGTCATCTGGATCTGAACCTTCTGTCAGATCCACACTAAAGAATTTCCCACTATGTCTATGAGTAGAACCTTCAATTCTGAAACTTAAGAGATCGTTGAAGAAAATGATATTCTTCACTAGGCGATTCCTACCAAGAGCCACTAAGGATGCTCTTGTTTCGATTCTATTTTGAATACGAATTTTAGCATCTTGGTTCTTGAGATTTTGGTCATCATCAATGTTGACCATACCATACCGTTTTTCTGAATCTTTACTTCCGGTAAAATGCTTTACATAGAGTTCAGATACATAAGCTTTGCAGAATGTAAAGCTTCCGTCAATTTCTGCGATATATTGCTTTCTAGGTCCATTGTGTTCTGCGATATGAGGGACGATGAACTTGTTGGAATCTTCTGGGCTGAGAGGATCATATACGAAATTTTCAATAGGGGTGGCTACTTGCTTTATTTTAGCATCTATGTTCTCACAGAAATTGATATTGTTGAAAAATCCTTTGATAGTTCCAAGTGTTTTGTTGATGAAAGATTCTTCATTTTTAAAACTAAATGAATCCATATATTCATCACCGATAGTTTTCCCATCGAGGGTTCCCATATTATTCATCCACGATGAAATAGGACGTAAAGTTATTGTAAGTTCTCCATTTTCATCACTAGGTCTAGCCTTATGCAGCATACACGGTTCCCAGTTGAGATTGGACAATGATGCATTTTTAGGATCGAGGAAATCAGATTTCTCGTGTTCAACTCCAGATACGTGGATCTTTAGAAACTTGTCCAATAACATGTTTGTATTACCCATTCCATTGAGAGTGGTGAATAACAGGCTATCGTTAGGTCCAAAATCCCACACGTCTTCAGGGTTTTTGTCTAACACCTTACGCTCCATGCCTTCTTTCGTTTTGATTCGAAGCACCTTTTTATCTTTTAACTCGTCTTCATCAAGGACATAATTTCCATTCTCAAAATCAATTTTAGGTAGATAAGGTCGGATGTCATATCCAGTCTTAATGTAATATTCAGAAAAGGCTTTGCTGAGAATCCAGTAAATAGCTTCCCCAGTTTTGGCGGCACGAATTTGATTTTTACCCTGCCCTTCTGTTGGATAATCTGGCAAGCTCCCTCTTGCCGCAGGAGGTGAAGGGTCGTTACTAGCTCCTGCTTTAGCTTCAGCAGCCGTGTTTGGAACTTTATCCGTAGTTGTTCCTGATGGATCAACCGCAGCCTCACTGTCATCTGAGTCAAAGAAATCACCAATCGAATCAGTGACATCATCAACTCTATCAGTAATTGCTCCTGCAACTCTAGATAAAAAACCTCCTTCATCAGAAGCGACTTTAGGTTTTTGTGGATTGGGACTAATTGCGTCTACGACTCTATTTCCTAATTTATCGAAATAACCTAATGAAGTATCAGGAACTCCATCCCTACCAATAGATGAAACGGGGAAATCTCCAATTCTGTAATTGTTGAGAATGTGAGTTACTACATCTTCAAATTCAATTCGATACTCTTTAGCTGATAGAGGTGACGGAACATTTTGAATTTTCTTAATTACAAATGTCTGTTTAACCATCCATTCTCCGGTTGCCAATTTAGTGGATACATTCAGAATATCAGATTCCTCATCACTAACAATAGGCATGAGTTTTATATGAACACGTTCACTTCCAGAACCACGAAAAGTGAAATCTGTTACCTTTTTACTTTCGTTTTCATCAGGCTCTTTAATACAACCTTCTCCTAAAATTGAATTCAACTTGGAGAAAATTCTGGAGATGCTGAAATTCGGGTCTCGGTAGGTTAAAGTTCCAGTGGTCTTGAATTCGACCAATGTATCAATAATTTTGAGACTATTGAGATATTCCGCAGGAATTTGGATCTTCTGTTTACCATTGTCCAAGAATACGGCAAAGAGGTAACGCTGGCCATTCAAATTAATCGCATTGATTGAATTTGGGTCTTTGCTGACTTCTGTAGATTTAGGGAAATCTGTTCGTGGATTGAATATCATTAAACTAATTCATTTTCTTGACCAAAGCATTGCACCTTATTCACTCCTACATTTTGAGGAGTGAATACGCCAAGTTCATTTTTGGTTCTGAGTTGTTCATCAGTCTCTTTGACACGAACAATGGACTCGTTTCCACTAAGATAGTTAGCCCAAGGTTTGTCGGCTTCCATATAAATCGACGCAATTGGAGAAACAATCTCGTCGGTGTTGTTTATTTCACTGGTCCATGTGAATGGATTTTGGGCAGAATAGTATAACTCTGTTTGAGTGTTGCAGTCCGCAGGAGTTCTAATAATCATATCAGAATCAATATCAGTTTCTTCAACATAGCCAATGTAAGAATTACAATTTTCTTCTTTCAAGTAACAAGAGTCTGGAGTGTCATCGAAAATTAATTCACATTTGCCACATCCTACAATTTTTTGAAGGAGTTTTGGATTAGTGAAGTCAAATTCTAGCTTTTTCCAAACACTAGGTTTTTGCAAATCCACGGTGAGTGTCAAAGGTTGTCTCCAGACAAATGGTTCACACTTGTTACGAACAAAGTTGATATAGTCATCATTATTGATGACCATCTCACTTGGTTCTGGTTGTGTGGTTAGCAAATAATCAGAGGTTTCGAATGGCCCTAATCCAATATTCAGCGAACCAATAGTAGGAGACGAAGCCCAATATGGTAAAGTTTCCGTAAAAGGGACATTCATAGAAAAGCTGGCAGTAGGGGTAACCCTATCATATTCAGTTCCATCATTTTTTACCAAGGTATAATTGATCGAACCTTTCTTTTCGTATTCGTAGAATTGACCAGCTTCAAGAACCATATCTGATGGCTCTCCTGTGTCTACCCATGAACCATCAGGTTCTTGAACTAATTTTGTCCATTTAGGACTGCATACAGTTTCGGCACACCCATCATAACAATGACAATTTCTAGAAACAAAACAAGGCGGTTTGTTGTCATCACAGCCTCCAAATGCAGCACGACGATAAACATAGCTTTTACCGCGTTCTAAAATCATAGGAGTTCCTGCTAAGGTTTCCCAATAACCGATACCATAACCAGAATCAGGCTCTCTGCCTGAATATTTAAATACTGCAAAATACTCACTAGTTCTATAATCCTTCCCATCAGGACCGATCCATGTTGCAAATGAGAAAGGCTCAACTCCAGTATCTGCAAAGATGATATCTGAATATTCTTTGTAATTATCAAAATTTACCACACCTTCAAAGCTATTACCAATAGGGGAATAGTAGACTGCTTTACAGTTACACTTCGTCCATTCGTTAGTTTCTTCACCTACCTTAGCATTTACAATAGACTGGTATGAATCTAGTTTTCCGTAGGCACAGTAATCATCATGGTCATAACCGTTGATGGCATCAGTAATATCAATGTCAGAAAACTCCCAAATAAAATGTGTGTCTTTTCCTGTAGGCGCAACCATATGTAGTCCCGTTTGTCTGGATGCTCCGCTAATTGACTTTTTCCTTTCCCTATAACACGAAATAAGTGGAGTTGATAGTATCTCCTTTACTTCCCCTTCAGCATCAATGAATCTGATAAAATCAGCACCATCAGTTTCGATTTGATAAAGAGTTTCTTCATTAGCGATTCCGTCAATTTGATCACCGACAATAGTCAAAACACAATCAGTAACATCAACGCTATATTCAAACCCATCAGTAGGTGTGAAAGAAAAGGCTTGGTATTTGTAGGAAAGGGTGTTAACCGCAGCCCCCACTGTAGTAAGTTGGGCGAATAATTCGGTCGTTGAAGTTGCTTGCTCTAAAGCAAACAGTTCGGTCTCTTTAGAGAATCCACCATCATTAGAGCCTTCCCCCAACTTAATTTCCAAAGTGTATTGAATACCATACAGTTCGAATAGAACGGGAGTATTGGGATTGGTCACCGTAATAGAATCTGCATTTTCAATAGGGTCGCTAGAATTATTAATAGTCTGATTAAGGACTATCGGGAATTCAAAAGTTTGTGAATTCCCGCCAATAGAAACATCAAAACAGATGTTCATATTTTCTATTTGTGTGCCTGTTATTACAGTTCCGTTGAAATAGGAAAGATCTCCTAATTTAAAAAATTCATCGAATTTAACATCTTTGAAAGTTTGAGGAGTGAATTCGATATTATTTCTTTTACCTGCTGTAGGAGTTCCCCATTCAATGAAATTGGATTTGAGGAATGGATCTAATTCAGTCCCACCATTAATGTCTTTGAAGCTCGCGCTAGCGACTCCTGCAAAAATTGCATCACCACATCCCTCTCCGTAGTCAATATCCTCTACAGGAGCCACACAGGAGCCACTAAAGCAAACTGTATTATCTTCCAAGAAAAATTTAAGACCTTGACACAATGTTGATGCTTCTGCTAGAAGAGAAATATCATAACCCAAATCTGCAATATCACACCCCTTTAACCATGCTCCTTCAGTGCCAGTGCCACAAAAACCAGACTTTTTATAAATTTGATCCGCAGTTTCAGGGGTAAGTCCTGCAACTGCCCCACACATGTTTTTGTTCATGGTGAGTGATGTTAGTGGAATATCTTCTGATTGATCTGGCGGGATGTTGAATGGAAACTCACGAGTTTCGTCATCATATCTAAACAACGGCCAATAGATCTGGTTCACACCACATGTAATAGGAAGTTCTGTATGATCGAAATCATACAACCAACCAAATTGTTCTTGATCTGAATCACGATCAGGCTTTACCTGAATTTGATCAGCTTGGAAAATGTTCTTGTTGGCCCCCGCCCCGTCACGAATCAAGGAAGTGTTATTGAGTGCGATAGACGGGGTTGTCGCCAATTCTGCTGGCTCATTCCAATAAAGTTCCTCAATAGCTTCTTGGGTAACTTGATCTTCTTGGCCTAAATAAACCGACCTTTGACAGTTGTCAAGCCCACGACCAGACCACCCTATATCTTCACCAAGAGTTCCACGGTCGCCATAGGGATAGCGCATTTCAAAAGATCCAACTTGAATCTTTAAACAAGTAGGTTCCTCCACAAACTCCTCATCAAATCGCTTAAACCAAGCACCTTCTAAGGTATCATCTACAAACTGCCAGACAATATCTGCTGTAGCGAGAGTAGAACCAGCGGTAGCTCCGATATCACTGCTGGCAATTGGGAAAGAAGCAGTTGTGCTGTTCCCAACGTCTTGGAAAGGATTGAATAAATTTGTGCCTGTAGAAATCTCATTTGTAATAGTAGTTGAAGGCTCAGACTCTTCTGAGTCGAGGAAGTAAATATCTTCTCCTAAATATTTACCAGTTCTCGTAAACAATTCAAATGCAAACTCATCCTGAACGAATGGATCTACATACGCACTATTAGGAATTTCGCCTTCAAATGCATCAATATAGCAATTCAGAAGATCAAATACAGGATCGCCTGAAGAGAGAGGCAAAGAGATATTACCATTAGTGTCCACAAAGATAATTATGGCAACGATCTAATCAAACAAGTTTTCGAGTTGTTTTATTGTTTCGTTAATATCATCGTCCAAAGGAGTGTAGTCTACTTCCTTCAGAAGATCTTTGTAATCTTGAAGATATCCGATTAAGTCTTCTAGTAATTCATCATTCATTAAACTGTCTGTGTAGAAATGTCTTTAGCTTGAACAATTAAATTATCAGGATCGCCAGCGTCTGAAGATTGAACTCCTCCTTTATCGATAGCAGTCTTCACCTTTGCCTCAACTCTAAGTGCTTTATCTACAGTCCATGTTACGGTAAGTCTTTGTTTCAAGCTAGGTGATGTTGCATGAGGCACTGTGACATTTCGAATTTCGTTCCCCCCGAAGTCTATTTGAACGGTGTAGTCATCAGTCCCCTCAATAAGGGTGGTGTCTTTTGCGAATTCGATAATAGTAATATCAGCAGTGTCATTACACTGATGTTCGATATAGGTGATATCCAGAGGATCTGGATTAGAAACAGTAGTGACCGCACCCCCTCCAGTTTGACTACCATCACCGACTTCACCGACTACATCGCCGTTGGTGAGCAGTAAAGCAGCATTAGTAAAACCAACAAGTTTGATATTAACAGTAGCACGATTTGAGCTACCGCTTAAGAATATCCCCAACGATCCGTTGTTGTTATCAACAGGAACCCATGCTTCACTAGTATGTCCTCCGTCATCGTCATCATTATACCCCGTAACTCTATAAACAGGATTGTCAAACTTATCAAGCAACTCGATAAGTTTACGGCTACTACCCCCAAAATTTGAGGTGAATCTAAGTCTAGCAAAAGTAGGAACAAATCCCGTAGGTGGTTGTTGGGTGAAAGTAAAGAAGGTTGGATTAGTTAGCCCCCAATCATCTTGGGCATTTGGTTCGCCCGCAATAATAGGGAATAGGGTCTCAACATTTTGAAGAACGTATTCATTTTGAAGTCGGGGAGCAGCAACTAAATTGATGGAGCGATTACCTTGGACATCATAACAGACATTATAACAACCTTCTGTTGGAGGTAACCCTTCAGAATCACCATAAATTACATTGATAACATAATCGGCAATCTGGGCGGCAGGAACGGAGACCAACTCCATACCATCACACACTTGAAATGAAAAGGAAGCTGCATTTGATTTGGTTGGTCCTGAAGAAGGAGTAGCGCATTTACATGGATTGTTTTCGGCCATAATTCTATTTAGTCACTTCCTTTCGAAAATTAGACAGGATATTGTAAATGAAAATTAATCAACCACGAAACTAACGATAGTATCGAGGTATTTGTGATAGCTGAAATTTTCAATATCAGTTTTTTTGAAGTTTGTTTTCATATTCTCATTGAAAGAAGCTAGACGATAATCGAAATAGACATCAGTCAGTATCTCTTCTTCATCGTAATATGACTCACATTTGAAAGGATATAAGAATTTAATCGACTCTTCTTTCTTTTCGGTTTTGATAATCCACTCCATGAAGAAAGGATTACATTTCCAATTAACCAAAGTGCCTCGTTTGACCACTTTGTCTTTGTGCTCTATAGTCAGAGGCTTCGAAAGAAGTTCGCACAAAATTTTATTGTAAATACTGTTCACTGTGATAGTATTTACAACCTACCAAAAGGTAATCAAGTTTTTACAAACAGATTTCTCCAGTAGTGATAAGAGGAATACCTAATTTTTTCTTTACTGAAGAATCGCACTCTTGACCTACATTAGGTGCTTGACAATACGTCCTAGACGCACCAACTACATCTCCTTTGATCGGATTGCCTGTGTTGTCTAATCCCTCATATTCCAAAACATCAGTCAGACATTTACGCCCCAAATCCATACCCACTAGGATAGTAGATCTCATGTCTGGAACACGAAAACACCCATCTTCTCTTTTACCATGATGGTATTGTAGTGCATCAAATAAAGCAGGAAATGTTGTGGGGCTATACCAAGACCCATCTGCAACTACAAATCCCTTAGGGATTTTAGTAGGACTTCCCATGAAATATTGAACAAAACCAGCCGCAACAACAGTCTTCAACAAAGCTCTTTCGAGAATTGCGAGATTGTAAGCTAGCAGCTTAACCAAATCACCAATACAGATATTATTATCTGGTTGTGTGGTGAGAGGACAAGGTAAAGGTTCTAGATCATCAAAATCGATATTGGCCATAGTTTTAATTATGGTTTACCTTGATCCCATTGTAGCAGGAGCAACATTACCTGTTCTAGCTTGATAGCTTTGTTGTTGTGGTAATGGGGGTGGTTGGGCAGTATTTTGTTGTTGAGGCTGTTGTTGCTGTGGATCAGCAGCTTGTTGCGCTCCAGTATAAATTTCATAAACCCTCTTGTTGAATTGATCGAAAGCATCTTTCAAACCCGAACCATACAGATCTCCCATTTCAACTTTTTGAGGACTATCTTTAACAAGCTTGCCAATGTCATTCACGATCTCAGCATACTTCTTATCCATATATTGGTTAACTTGGGTCGCAGTAGGGTTCTGCATAACGCCATCTGTAAATCCACTCTTGACATTATTAATGCCCGTCTTTACTTTACCAACTCTAGATTTGATACGATCTAAAATACCTTCTTGAAAAACGTTCTCTAGCTTTTCGTGATTTGTTGCCCAAGGGTCCATGTTGTTATTTAGGTTTTTGATAGGTCTTTTTGAGCATTTGTTCTTCACTATAAGTGGGAACCTTGCAGCCAAAGAAGAAAGACAATGCCATTAAAGTGAGATCTTTAATAAATTCAACGGGAACTATCCCCATGAAAAATCCTGCAATTATCGCAATTATCAATAATAGCGAGATTAATCCTCTCACCCAACTTGGGTCAAGCCTCTTGATAAAATCGCTCATAACTATAATTAGGGTTATGGATCGAAATTCGGAGATCAGTTCTCGCATACCTTTTCCTGACTTGGATACTAATCGTGGACCAAGTTTTGTCAGAAGTAATGTGCTTGCACCTATCGAGAACTTCTTAGCTTTTTTTAGAGGTAATGGAAGTGGATCATATTGTTCTGGTTCATTTGAATTTGATCCATCTATGCAATATAATCCATCTGGCACTGGACCTCCTGATATGTTCAATAGGTCTTTGGAATACTACTACTCGACCATGTGTAACTTTTGTTATGCTTTACCTCATGCTGCTAAATGGGTTGTATTCATCGAACCTCACAATCAGAGCTATCTATTAAGCCAACTTAAGGATATTCGAAAATATGAACCTACTAGATCTTCTGAAGATTGGAATTTCGATGAAGCCACTGAGTATTTGCTTAGAGACGAGGCTCAACAAACTATTGGGTGTATTTTTGCTTTGGGTGTGCAAGAAGCAGGTATCAGTGTTAACGTTGGTCAGTTTGGGGGATTTAATGGTGTTAATAATGGATTTCTCAAAACCCCCATTACCCAAGGCCGAAACGATAATCCGCCACTAGAGATCACCGTGAAAGAAACTAATTGTTCTTACACGGACTTTTTTCTCCATCCTTGGGCTGACTTAATCGCACACAAAGGTTTGGTTGCTCGTAGTCAAGAAAAGTCTTTAAAGGCTGATATTACTATTTTTGAGCTAGCAGGAACTTTTCCTAACCAAAGACCGATTGTTCGAAAAGTTTTCAAATATCATGATTGTGTTCCGACAAGTATCAGTGCGGAGAATCTCAATTATGAAAATGATCGCGTAATGCAAAGACAAATTCAGTTCACTTATAATTTTTACACAATTCAAGATGGTGCTGGTTTTGGAGCAAACTCCGAAGTAGAAGAATTGAGAGATGTAGGGGCAACTCAAGGATTCGTGGGAAATAATGTTTTCGGAGCGGTTGATCAAAATAGTGGTAAATAAGAACATGAGTGGTATAGTAACAAAGCAATTATTTAGAAAGAGTTTTGATGTTCTAGAAGAGTATCTTAAAGAGGAGTATGGTATCGCGCAAATCAAACCATCATCCAAAAATGATGAAGATTTCTTGTCATTCAACATCGAACTTAAAAATGGAATAGTTTTAGAAATAGAGGGAGACTTCTATCATGAGTCCATCACATTGAGTGATCTTAATAAAGACGAAATTCTATTTAACTTTTGGAAAATTGCGACTGCATTTGATTATGGAGATTTTGAAATTTTCTTGGAACGACCAGATTTTGATGAAAAAATATCTTATGGTATTGAATCGGTTGAGATAAAAGAAATGGAGACTTATACCAGATCACAAGTGAAACAATTTGAAGAATTTGAATCAATTCCCACACAACTAGTCAATTCAGCAATTCTAGATTAGGACGCACTTTAAGTTAGGGTCGCCGCACAGTTAAAAAGATTTTTTTGTATGAAAAAATTGAAGTAGGTTGCGGTCTCTGTTAATAATTATTCCCTACCTATGAGTGACATTTTTACTGAACGCAAAAACCTTAAACCCTACGAGTATCCACAATGCAAAAGCTTCACGGATGCTATTCAAGATAGCTTCTGGACGATTAGAGAGAGGCGCAATGATGTTAAGGCAGATGTTCAAGATTACAAAGTAAAGCTCTCTGATGCAGAGAGAGAGACCATTAAACGTGCAATGCTGGCGATTAGCCAAGTGGAGGTATCCGTTAAGTCTTATTATGGAGTTGTGGTCGCACAAAAATTTCCAAAACCAGAAATTGCTGATATGGCAACTACCTTCGCGGAATCCGAAGTTCGACATCAAGAAGCATACAGCTTTTTGCTAGAGCTTCTAGGTTACAATAAAGAATTTGAAAATCTTCTTGAAGTCCCAGCATTGAATGATCGTATTGAATATTTGGGAAAATATAAGCAGTGGCAAAATTCTCACAAGCCTGAACACTTCATTAAGTCTTTGATCTTATTTGCTATCTTCATCGAAGGAACATCTCTAATGTCTCAGTTTCTTATTATCCAGTCTTTTAAGAAGCACAAGAATCTTCTTCGTGGTATTGCAGAGGTGGTATCAGCTACTTCCAAAGAAGAATCTCTACATTTTCAAGGAGCTTGTTTGTTGATCAATATCTTGCGTAAGGAGATGCCTGAATTATTTACTCCTGAACTGGAAAAATTGATCATGTCTCAAACCAAAAAAGCCCTTGACGCTGAACTTAAAGTGCTGAATTGGATCTTCGAGGAAGGGGATCTGGAATTTCTCAAAAAAGATGATGTGGTAGAATTTGTCAAGAACAGATTGAATACTTGTTTGGGTGCGATAGGATATGACAAAGTGTTCGAAATTGACGAAACCCTTCAGGAGAAAACTGAGTGGTTTGAACTTTCCCTTGTAACAGGAAAGCACGGTGATTTCTTCGCTAATCGTCCAACTGATTATTCACGAACTGTTGTCGAAGAAGAAGATGATGACCTTTTCGACTAATCAAAGACAAAGCACCAATAAAAATTATGAATTACGAATGGCTGAACGACGATAGTCGCCAATTCCTTGCGGGGGGTTACTTATCTGAAGGGGAAACTGCTGAAAGCAGAATTAAGGATATTGCGGATAATGCAGAAACTATCCTTAAAAGAATGTGGGGTGAAGGTATTTCCGACCACCCAAGTGGCGATACTAAGAATAAGGATACTCTCTCACTAGCTCCCGAAATTATCAATAACTTTTCTGAGAAGTTTCAACACTACATGTCTCTAGGATATTACTCTTTGAGTTCTCCTGTATGGGCAAATTTTGGAAAAGAACGCGCATTACCTGTGTCTTGTTTTTCGACTCATGTATCTGATTCTTGTGATTCTATTATTAGAGCTAATGCAGAAGTTTCAAAGATGACACAAACTGGAGGAGGGACTTCTGGTTATTTTGGAGAACTACGTGGTCGTGGTGCTCCAATTTCATCAGGAGGAGAGTCGGAAGGAGCAGTTTCTTTCATGGAACTGTTTCAAACTACAACCAGTATTATGAAACAAGGGGCAACAAGAAGAGGTTCTTTTGCAGCTTATCTGGATGCAGATCATCCAGATATTGACGAGTTTTTAGAAATTCGAAATGATGGTTCGGAACTTCAAAGTATCTTTACTGGCGTGTGTATTAGTGATGAATTCATGGAGGGGGTTTTGGCTAAAAAACCTAAAAACGTTGCAACCTTTAGAAAGATCCAACAATCTAGAAGAAGAGTTGGAACTCCATATCTTTTTTTCACGGACAACGCAAACAAAAACAAACCACAAGTCTATAAAGACAAGGACTATCACATTAACGGGTCCAATCTTTGTTCTGAGATCTTTCTCCCTAAAAGCGAAGAAGAATCATTTGTGTGTGTTCTTTCGTCTATGAATCTCCTTCATTATGATGAATGGAAAGATACAGATGCAGTTGAAACACTGTTGATTTTTCTTGATGCGGTTAATGAAGAATTCATTGACAAAGCATCCAAGCTACCGTCTACAATGGAAAGACCTACAAGATTCGCTAAGAGACACCGTGCTCTTGGTTTAGGTGTCTTGGGGTGGCATAGTTATCTCCAAGCTAATATGATTCCCTTTGGGGATCTGAACGCAACTATGAAGACTTCAGAAATTTTCAAATTGCTTAATGCCAAAACTCTCAAAGCTTCTCAAGATATGGCCATCTGGTTTGGCGAGCCTGAAGTTTTAAAAGGATACGGGTTACGAAACACCACTCGTCTCGCAGTTGCTCCAACCAAGTCTAGTTCGTTCATTCTTGGGCAAGTGTCACAATCTATTGAACCAATCCACTCCAATTACTTCATCGACGATAAAGCAAAAATTGAAGTAATTTATAAGAACCCAACTCTGATCAAATTGTTTGACATCAAAGGTAAAAATACTAAAGAAGTTTGGGATTCTATCATGAATAAAAATGGTTCAGTTCAACATCTCGATTTCTTGACTGATCACGAAAAAGCGGTCTTTAAGAGCTTTATTGAAATCAGCCAGTTGGATATCATCAAACAAGCATTGGTCAGACAGCCTGAGATTTGTCAAGGCCAAAGTGTCAACCTCGCCTTCCATCCTGATACTCCTCAGAAAGAAGAGAATCGTTTGGTCCTTGAATACTGGAGAGGTGGCGGTAAATCTCTTTACTACAGACGTAGTATGAGTTCGGCTGTCAAATTCTCACAAGACTTAATGGAATGCACCGCTTGTGGGGCATAACCAATATGAGAAATTAAGAAACTCTCACGATAAATACCTAAATGGACAATGGTTTAAAGATATTCACTGAATTCGTAACAACATACTTAGGAGATGAACATGAAATTCAAACGGCGACCCAAGATGAATATGGGGTGGCTTCTGGTGAAAAGTTTGTGAAAGTTCCTAATCTAGGGGATTTTAAAGTCTTCAAAGGTCGAGAGGGAATTGAAAAACTAGTAACTGGAGACTATCTCTTGGTTGTGAATTCAGAAATCGATGAGGATGATTTGGAAATGGTTTACTCCTTTAATGAAGGAGAAATTTCTAAGGAAGACATTATTTCAGACTACACCAAGATTGAATTCTATTACCGAAATGTCAAAGAAGGTATTGATGTAAATGCTGAAATTGTAATTGATGAATACTATGATTCTGCACCCACTACTGATCAGATTAGAAATGATCTTGGGGATGAGGTGTATGGTTGGTTTTTTGAATAATGAAACTTATTATAGCTGGTGGTAGAGAATACTCTTTCGCCAAAAAGGATTATGATTTACTCGATGAGTTATTACCTTTAGGAATTACACAAGTAGTAAGCGGTAAAGCTCGTGGGGCTGACTCTGAAGGAGAGAAATGGGCCAACTTACGCAATATAGAAATTGTTGATTACCCTGCTGAGTGGAACCTTTATGGTAAAAGGGCTGGCTTTTTGAGAAATGAGAAAATGGCACAGTATGCAGATGCGTTAGCTGTCTTTGCTGGAGGTAACGGGACGGAAGACATGTTCAAAAGAGCCACTAAACATAATTTACAAGTATTTGATTTTCGAAAAATGGAGCTTGATTTCGAAGATCTTTTCAATTAGGCTAGCGAAATGAGTTTGGATAAATCAATAAAGTCTGGAAAAGAGCACCGAAAACCTTTTTACGGGGCCAAAGCTTTCGACACAACTTGTCGCTGCAATGGCTCATGTGGCTACTGCGAAGCAAATCGCCTGTTCTCCATAAAAAGAGAACAGGCGATAAAAACTGAGATGCTAGAAGAGTATGAACTTGCTCCTTTAGAAGAAAATATTCCTACTAGTATTGAGATAGAGCAACTTTACAGGGCTGAAATTTTTGCTCTGGGGGTTGACTATCGTAATTTCCTTCGTGTAGATTAGATGCTCCTCAAAGTGGCAATAACTGAATCTGCAAGAGCTTGTGCTTCTTTGTCAAACTTATCATCAAACTTATCCCACTCAGAAGGATTACTTGCGAAACAAGGTTCCCACACTCCTGCTGGACATTTTGGTGCTCTACAGAAACCAGAACCTCTACCACTCGGACGGTAAACGATGCCATTATTATGGCGAACGGTTACATCAGGATAATGTCTGTGAAATTCTGCAATGAATGGCTCGAAAACTTTGCCAGAATTTCTTGAAGCAGTAATCATTTCCATCCCTGTAGATTTCTCATTGAATGAATTAAAGTGGATTTCGATAGCAATATCTGCATCAAAGGCGTTAATATCACGACCGTGTTTTCTCATAGCACTTCCATAACCAAGAGAACCATCACGATAAAAGATTTTTGTTGTGATCCCTGCATCTTGTAGGAGAATTTGAGCACGTTTGGAAACTTCGTTACGGGTAGTCCATTCATCATCACCTTCGTGTGAACGAGCACCAGTATATTTGTTGTGACCTACAGCAAAAGCAACACGCTTACCTCCCAGATCTTTAAAATTTGTGTCTTGGGGTGGTTTACCTACTTCCTTAGAAGGGGTGCGGTCGAAATCCAAATGAGTCGGCTCATCATCCAAAAGTTCGGTGATAAGGTCGTAGGCATCATCTTGGCTATCTTTTTTTGTCCATTCATTGACTGCATACCATCTGAGAGTATAAAGAGCCGCAGTGTCGGCGGTATCATTCGTTTGTTTTAGTGCCTCTGAGATGACTGAGATGACTTCATTCTGTGAAGAAAGTTCCTTCCATTTTTTAAGAATGAACCAACGAATAGTATAGAGAGTCTGGCGGTATGTTACGATCTTTTCCATACCAGTATTTAGGTGAAAATGTATTCACTACTGAAAAGTTGAAAAGAGAAGGAGGTTGGGGTAGAGTGATTTTAAATGAAGGAAGTCATTAAAAACACAGTGGTTAGAACTTATGGAAATCTCTGTAGGAAAAACAAAGTGAGTAATTGGCAGAACCATGTTTTCATGAGCAATGCTATTGAGATACTTGATAGTCAACAGAAAAGAATTGAGAAAATGGAAAAGGCAAACGGAGAACTTGAAAAACAAATTCAGGAGCTTAGAGTGACTTTAGGAAACATTAAAATTGTCAGAAAATAATGGTCTACAAACTAATCAATGAGATTAACCAAAAATTTTACATTGGTTACACTTCGAAATCTCTCTCTGTTCGCTTTAAAGGTCATGTTCGCTCATCTGCTGAAGGTTCTCTAACCTATATTCACAAAGCTATGAGGAAGTATGGTGTCGAAAATTTTAAAATAAGTTCTTTACAAGAGGGTGGTTCTTTTTTTGATGAAAAAAACTGGATAGAAAAATTAAATCCTGCATATAATTTAACAAAAGGGGGCGAAGGCGGTGACACTTCAAGTTCCGAAAATTTCAAGAAAGGTATGAAGCTTTGGCATTCGAGACGAACCAAGGAACAATATGCTACTTATGGAATGAAAGGAAAGCAAAAAACTGTTGAGTCCAAGGCAAAAATGTCTAATTCAATGTCCCAGTGTTGGGATAAAATGAAACCAGAAGAACGGAAAAGAAGAGGAGAGTTAATTACTGGGTCTTTGAATGGAATGTTTGGAAAAGTTCCCTCTAATGCAATTCCAGTTGAAATTTCAGGACATACATATCCGTCTTTAACGGAAGCTCGCAGAAAGACAAACTTAACAATCAAACAAATCAAAGACCTACAAACAAATGAGTAACCAATTATTAGATTTACTTTGGAGCGAAAAATATCGCCCTCAAACCATTGACGATCTTGTCATCGATGAAGATATTAAAAAGCAAATTCAAGACTTTACCAAAAAGAAGGAAATCCCTCATCTACTTTTAGTTGGCAGTGCGGGAATTGGCAAGACTTCTTTAGCTAAAATCTTGGTGGAAAATATTCTGGATTGTGAAAGTCTCAGTATTAACGCTTCTGACGAAGGAGGTATCGATACAATCAGAACCAAAGTTAAGTCATTTGCATCATCTGCAACCTTTGATGACAAACTCAAAGTAATTGTGTTTGGTGAGGCTGATGGTATGTCACCAGCAGCCCAAAATTCTCTGAAAGAGATTATTGAAGACTACGCTGAAACAACTCGTTTTGTTTTCACAACAAATCATCTTTCAAAGATGGCAGAGCCTATTGTCAGCCGTTGTCAACGAATTGACCTACATTGTGACTATGCAGCATTCAAAGCTCACTGTGCCTCTATTTTGGTCAAAGAAAAGGTAGTCTTCGAGGATGATGAACTAGAGAAGATCACGAAACCTTCATATCCCGATTTTCGCAGAGCCATAACTGATCTGAGATCCAATTCAATCGAAGGTGTGTTGAAAGTAACCAAGCAAAAACAGAACAAATTTGTTGCTTTGATTTGGGGTCTGCTTTCGCGACATGAACCTGAGAAGATTAGAGAATTCTACATCAACCAAGCAGCACATTTCGGAACATTTTCCGAACTTATGGTTGATATGATGAAATATTCTCTTGAGAAATTTGAACCAGCCTCATCTAGACCAGTCATTCTATTGATGAATAAGTATCTCGTGCAAGACAAAGATCATGCAGATCCTGAGTTGAACTTTTACTGTCTGATCTTGGAGCTATCAGAAATGCAAAAATAATGCAAACCTTCTACATACAAAAAAATTACGAAGGTAGAGAAAAACTCCACTTACTCAACCATATCAATTCTGATAATCTCGACTGTCAAGTTGAGATTATCGATTGTGTTTCTCAAATTACAAAAAAGCCTGATTGTATTATCGGTTCAGTCGAGTTTATTGAAAAGTATATCGGACCAAGAACGCCTGAATATTACCCTAAATGGGGGAATGAATTCCTCAGAAGAGAAATCACTGACAATTACGAGGTTTTCAATAGTTCGGATGGCGACTCAAAAGAGAGGCTTTTTGTGAAGCCCTCAGATCAATATAAGAGATTTGAATCTTTTTTGGAAACTCGAACTAACTTTAACTCCAATTATCCAACTCCATTTCATCCCAGAGTGGATAATAGGGCAGTGTTGTCCACACCTTGTTACTTTTCCACCGTAGTTGATTTCGTGGACGAGTGGCGTTACTACGTAGCACATGGTCAAGTAGTTTCTTCTTGGTGGTATAAGGGTTCAGATGAGACTTGTGAAAAGAATCCAAACGGTCCTTATCTCAAAATGAATATCCCTAAGGATTTTTGCGGAGCTATCGATATGGGTATGCTTTCTACTGGAGAATTTGCACTGGTCGAAGTCCAACACCCTTATGCAATTGGCTGGTATGGGGAACAAACCGATTACGTTAACTACTTATATTTCCTACAAGAAGGCTTTAAGAGCCTATAATATCACACATTATAGGTGTTTGATTTCTGGAGTCGGTTCGTTGCCGCTTACCGCAGTTTCTCCACCAACTTCAGGCGCACCTTCAGGTCTTCCGTCAAAATCAACCTTCATCTCTGCTTTCCAGCTATCGGGAATACCTTCAGGAACATTGAAACCTACAACCTCCAATTTATTAACTGGAACTGTAAATTTTTGAGGAAAAAGACCTCCCGCAATTTCTTGACCAATGACTGCCGAAAAAACAGATTGTGCGTTTTTACCATCTTCTGGAGTTGTCTTTACAACTTCAAGAACTTTAACATTTAAATCTTCACCTTGAATTCTACTGAGTTCTTGCTTGATCTCATCAGATAAACCTTCAATGTTAGTGTCTTTCAACTTAACGTAGTCACGAACTTGAACACCGCCGAAAGTATAACGATTCATGGAATGATCAAATATCTTTTTAAAATTGGGAGTCATGATCTTATTTATGCCACAACCAATAGCGAAACAACATTTGATTTAAAAAAGCAGAGTTTACATTACATGAAAACTTGAAAACTACCAAAACACCTTTTATTATAACCTAGATTATGGCTACCAAACCAAAGACACAAACACCCACTAGGCAGGGAACTGCCAATCATTCCATTCTTAATATTCTTTTGAATCGCGCTGGCGTTCCTCAATTTGCTTCTTATAGGCAGTTGACAGAACATCTTAATACTACTTTCGACGAAAGTTTTTCTACTGAATCAGTTTCAAAAGCAATTCGGTATTACAATGCAGGTCTATACTCAGTTTATGGGGTTGCAGTTAAGAATTCAGGTTCCCTTGATTTTATCAATTCTCAAATTGAAGATGAATTGGAAGATTACGAGGAATATGAAGACCGCCGAACTAAATCTCGAAAGAAGCCGCAAGGGGGTAGAGTTAATGATTCTTCCGAAGAAGAAACTATTTCGAAATACAAAGCACACTGCGAAGATTTAGGAATTGACTACAAAAAGGCATCAGGGTCATTTCTAAAGCTTAATGACATGACCATCAGAATGCCCCATGCTGGAGCAGATCGCGGAGATTTGGAAGAACAAATTGATGATGTCAAAAGACAACTTAAGGCTGATGGGTTTTTCAAAACTACCAAAGTCAAGCCAACCAAATCCCGAAAGAAAAATCCTTCGATTGGAGTTGTTAATCTTACAGATCTCCACATTGGAGCATTTGTTGAAAAATTAATCAAGACACCTGATTACAACACAGACATTCTCAAGAGTAGACTTGAACAAGCGGTTGGACATATTAACAGACTCGGCTTCGATGAAGTTCGTGTTAATTTGCTAGGAGATATTCTTCATTCTGTGACAGGTCTCAACCACCCTAATACATTCAAAGAATGCCAACAAAGTCTGTTTGGACCAAAAGTGATTAAATTAGCTACTGAAATTCTTCATACTAACTTTCTCAGCAAGATCAACAATTTAGGTAAGATTAACCAGATTGCAGGTAATCACGGAAGACTTGAACAGTCAGCTAAAAACGATTCTAAAGGCGGCGGCGAAGATCTTGTCGCTTGGGGTTTAGAGTTGATGGGATACGATATCGAATTTAACCCTCTGTTGATCTCTGAAGAGATTGACGGGATTCAATACGTTCTCCTCCATGGAGACAAAGGCGTGAGTCGTAGAGCCACCAAAGACATCATTTGGGATTACGGTAAGCAGGGTATTTATAACTTCCTTCTTTCTGGTCATCTCCATTCTCGTATTAGTAGAATGACAGCCAAGGCCGTTGATAAATTTGAGATGGTCTCCGATGATTCTATCGATTGTAGAGCACAAGTCTTACCTTCTGTGTTTTCGGGAGACTCCTACAGTGATGATAATAATTGGTTCACCTCGGCTGGAATTATGATCTGCTACAATAACGGAAGCGGAAAACCTGTAACTATCGACATCCCTCTTGACTAGATCTAAAAAAGGAGACTGGTTGACGAACAACCCCAATTCTATTAAGAATTGGTGGCCTCGTCGAGGAGTCAAAATGGTAGAAGGGCCACCTAAAGAAACTTCAACATATACGGTTGAAGAGTTGAAAGATAAAGGTATGGTAGGGATCTACCTCGATGAGGATCTTGAGCTTGCGTGGGAAGAATATCCTATGTGTAAAAATCCAAAAGAATGGCTCTCAATAACTGAAAAATAATATGAATACCGATACACCGTCATTTGAAGAATTAGAAACCAAAGTGGTTCAATGGGCAGAAGACAGAAGTCTTTTTGACAAAGCTAGTGCAGTTCCTCAACTGGATAAAACCCAAGAAGAGTATCTTGAGACAAGAGATGCTGTGGTGAAATTCAATACACTTCGAGAAATCCAAGAAAAATATGCTATTAATCTAGATGATGAAATTCTAGATACTCGTGAAGAGATCGAGGATGGTCTAGGTGATGTGTTAGTTACTTTGATTATCTTTGCCAAACTAAGTGGATTAGGATGTGTGTCAGCTTTAGAGACTGCATACAATGTCATCAAAAACCGCAAAGGGAAAACCGTTGATGGAATTTTCATCAAAGACACTGAATAATATGGACGAAGAAACAGACTGGGAGGCACTTAAAATGGCGTTGAACAATGCCATTTGGATGCATAGTCCTCCTGAAACCACTTTGAAGCTTGCAGAAGAAGCAGCACTCACCGCTCTTTCTATTCTAGGTGGGGTGGAATATGAAATGAAAATTAAGCTATGATTAAAGAAATGGAAGATGAACTTGTTATGAGGTTAGCCGATGTAATTGATGACCCAGAGCAACCCTATGCATTATTAATGGATTACAGTTTTGATGATTTTGCATATCGTTTCTACCCACAACACGAAGAGGTTGATAGTTTGGGTGAATTTCAACAAGAACTTCATGATTATCTAAAGGAAAATTATGAGTGCGAGCGAATTAATCAAAATTTTGGATTTAAATATAAAATCTATTCTAAAAACCCTACAAATATTTCTAAATGAAAACTTACCTAGTAATGGTGTCTGAACCAGAAGATATTGACAGTGTTGTGGCTCTAATCGAAGAAGCAGGAATTAAAGTCAAAAATATTCTTGCAGAGATTCGTATCATCATAGTAAATTGCACTAAAGCTCAATCTGAAATTGTTGGTGACATCCCACAAGTAGTTGCTCTTAGAGAAGAAGGGAGTGTTTCTGCGATATGAATTTTAAAGAATTTTACACTGATTATATGAACAAAAAACCTACTGAAGAAATGGTAAAACATTACCATACAAGAACCACCAAGCACATTGAAAACGTTCGTTTTTTTATGAAGAAGCTGGTTGGGAAATATCCTGAATTAGAACAGAGAATGGAGGACCATGATAAATCTAAATTCAGCGAACCAGAGTTAACTCCTTACATTTTCATTACATGGAAATATTACTGTGCTAGCAAAGACGATCTTGAGTTTGAAGATTTCAATCCACCAGAAGATATTGGCGACTTGATGAACCAAGCCACCCATCATCACGTTACAACAAATTCACATCACCCTGAATTTCATTCACCAGATCAAGAAGAGTTGATCAATCGGGATGATCGAGACAAACCCCCATCTAAAATGGTGGACGCTACGGCTATGCCCGATATCGATCTGGTTGAAATGTGTTGTGATTGGAGTGGGATGGGTAAAGAACTAGGAACCAATCCGAAAGAATGGGCTAAGAATAATGTCAATGTGAGATGGGAGTTTACTGAAAAACAAGCTAAATTCATTGACGAAATACTAGATGAAATATGGGAGGAGTCCTAGAAATAACATATGACGACAAACTTCATACAGAAGCTGTTGAGTTTACCAAAGAATCTTTAAACAAAGATAGTAAACTCAACAGTAAATCTGAAAGAAGTGATGGCGGTGGGATCTATATTGGCTATGTCTCTGAGCAGATAGTAGCCAGTCAATTTGGTTGGTCTAAAGACGAGTCTCTAGATTGGGATTTGTTGACACCAAATAATCAAAAGATTGAGGTCAAATGTCGAGAAGTCAACCAAAATGTTGTCCCTAAATCTACCTATGAAGGCGGAGTGTATGCATACTATAAACAAAAATGTGATCATTATTGTTTCACTAGAGTGAACAAAGGACTTCGTAAATGTTGGATTTTGGGATTTTTGCCAAAAGAAGAGTTCTTTGATAAATCACGTTACATTAAGGCTGGAACCATCGATCCGAGTAATAACCGAAAGTTTGGTAAAGATATCTATAACGTGTTATTGGGTGAATTGAGATGGCCGAAAGGAGTTGAGGCGAAGTTGGTTCCCTTCTCAGATAAGAAAATCGTATCTTGACAAAGTTTCGAAACAAGGTGATCATGGTTAATGATTCCACTTCCTAAAAACTTCCTTGATCTAGAAGCCAAGCTTACATTCTTACGTGAATGTAAGCAGTCTCTGCTTACCGAAGAAGTAGAGACTGGGGTTCGCCCACGTAAAAAGTATCGTCAACTATTCGAATACCACAATCTCCTTTTAGGGCGTTTGTGTATGGACTGATTCTAAATAAGAGTGTGAGCATCCTTATCCAAGATTTCAGCCTAAAGAATGGTAACGCTGGCGAATATACCTATCGTGACATTAATTTCAATAGGAATAGTAGCGTTCGAGATAAGAAAACTGCGGTCAACGATTTGTTCGCAATCCGAAGCTCTCTGATTAATCTCTTGACAATTCAAAAAGGAACTCGTATTCTTGATCCTGAATATGGTAATGAATTAGGTGACTATTTATTCGAACAAATTACGGAAGACAACGGCAGATTGCTAGGAGAAGACCTTGAACAGACTTTTACCCAAGAACCTAGAATAGTGGTTCAAGATATCGAAATCACCGTTAACAAAGCGGAGGGCGTTTATAACGTAGAAGTATTTTTTGCAGTCCCTACTCTCAATGAACGTGATATCAGCCTTCAAGTGGACTTCAATAGAAGTGGCGGAATCGAAGTTCAAGCATAAATAATACCATGGCAATTAAGGTAAAGAGCTTCAATGATCAAGTAGTTGAAGGAGAGGTTTATAACAAAACTCGTGGTTCTGTCAACGGAACCTTTGGTGATGCTATCCCATTTACTATTAACGACAAAGATCCAGCCCAACCATATTTAGCTAAATCAAGAGCAGCGGGAGTTATTGATTTGACTAACTCCACTTCGTGGTCGATCAACCCTGCCTTTGCTAAACAAGATTTAGTAAGCTACACTATTAAGCTTTTTCAGCCAAAATATAGCTCAGTCATCACAAACTTATTCACAAACATCTCCCAAGGGCTTCAATTAGCAGACCAAAATTTAGGGGAAGGGTTTGAATTTGACCAAGCGCGTAAATTGCTCATTTCTAACCCATATGCTAATATGCTCATTGCTGATGATTTGAAATGGACTATCAAACTTCCTATGTTGAGTCTTTTACCTCAATCGTTTCAGACACAATTTGGTGATGGTGAAAACGAAGGAGGGGGTGCATTTGGAAATATCATTAGTAACATTTCTAATTTATATCAAAGTAACCCAGCGGCAGGGGTTGGTAACAGTTTTTATAATAACACACTTTTTAAAAGAGTTCTTAGCTCATCTCTTCTCGGAAATCTGGGTGGTGTGGGTAATTCTTTGGCTAGGGCTATTTATCCCTCTGTAAATGCAACAAAAAGTTCTGATAGGTTCTATCGAGGAACTTCACCAATTCCTGCGTATCCTCTGACATTTGATTTGCTTAACACTATTGACGAAGAGACCACAAAAAGAAATATTGAGTTCGTGCGCTTTATGTCTTATATGGTGTCTGCAAGATCTCGTAACCGATTCATCGAAGATTCTCCTGTCGTAGGAGAAGGGGAGATTGGTGGATTGAGATTTGCACCAATCATTAAACTTGACTTTGAATATCAAGGACAAGGTAATTTTCTCTACGTGGAGGGCGAACCTATCCCTGAAGCTTATTCTTGCACTTTGACTGTTAATGAAATGCTCCCACATTATCGAAATCTTCAGCATGAGTATATCCACAATGGTAGAAAACTCAGAGCCATCAACACAGATCCGAGAACATTGTGTGACACAATCAATCAAGGACTTGATGTTCTCGGAAATATTGCAGGTAGTATCGCCAATTAATCGAGACCAAAGAAGGCAAAAAATAACATAATTGCTCCAACGAGGATTCGGAACCCAAACCAGATTACTGCAAGGGTGATGAATAGGGCGGCGAGGATGAGTAGTAGTTCAATCATGCTGCTAATATAATCTACTTAGAAATTTTTGCAACTACAAAATTTATTCAGGAATGTAACGCTTTATTCTTGACTGTTTGTAAAAATCCTGAATAATGCGGCCATGTATAAATCTACAAAGTATGCGACCGCAGTAGGATTCATGATGGCGGCTATTATTTGCGGTCTTGTCTCGACGTTTTACTGGGTTTGGCCAGATACGAATACCAAATACAATGAAAGTGAACTTACTCTTGAGCAAAAAGAAGAGCTTAAGGCAAATGCAACCGAGCTACTTTCAAACCAATTCACTGCCTATTTGGAAGGAGTTCCAACTCCAACAGGAACTTTGTCTTCTTACATGCAGGATATCAAAGAATCCGCAGTGCCTACGAAAACGGAAGTTTCGTATGAGCGCAATTGGAACATTATTTACGGGTGGGGTGGCGTTGGTTTGTTTTGTTTTCTTTTCTCTGCAACTTTCTACGTTTCGGCCTCTAGATTTTACGAAGGTATCATCAGCATCCTGAATGCAAGGGCTAAACGCATTTCTAAAGACAACGACATGGACAAAGAAATGTTTCGACGGTTTAAAGACACCATGCAAATAATGGAAGATAATGCAAATCGCTGATTGACAAAATCTCATTTTCTGTTAAGTTCGTCTCGTTATGAATAAAACTTCACCTGAACCGTTGGTCTTTACTGAAAAGCCTTATTCCATTGAAAAAGATGGAGTGGTGTTTTCTATTGCTTACGTTTCACCAAATCATCGCCTTCTTAAAGCTGGCCAACATTGTTCATACTTGGGGCCACGCGAAGATCACTCAGTTTATCTCTATGATGATGGAACTGCGATTGTTGAGGAATTCTTCATGACCGACATCGACGAAGATAAACGCCTCGTAGGTGATTCAGATATCGTTAAGCTTTCAGTTGCTGATTCACTTTTAGCAAAAACTCTTTTCGATATTAGCGGAGTTCATTACAGCTTTGAAGAATTAAAGCAAAAATGGACTTTCGTGAATAAAAACTAACTTTCTCCTTGATTTAATCCAACCCCTCTGTTAATTTAAAAACATCGAGCGACACCGCTCATTTCCTATTAAACATCTTATGAATGCACTACTAAAAAGTCTCGAAGGTCGAGACAACAGAACCGCAAAAACTGCTAACGGAGCAGTTTCCAACCACTCATCTCTTAACTCTCACGTAGACCTCTTCTCGAAGATTGGTGCGCTACGAGGTAAGCAAGATACAGCTTGGAACCTGTTCTCTGTCGCCTTCTCAGAAAACCCTCTCAAGGCTCTTAAAATTCTATTTTATGCACGAGATATTCGTGGTGGACAAGGAGAACGTCAAATCTTTAGATTTATTGTTCAGAATCTTGCCAATAAAGCCCCTGAAGCTCTTCGTAAGAATGTTTCACTTTTCTCTGAGTATGGACGTTGGGATGATTTACTCTCTTTGTTTGGAACTCCTTTGGAGAGCGAAGCAATTGAGGTATTCCAAACTCAACTTGAAAAAGATTGGGACGCTGACAATCCTTCACTTGCTGCAAAATGGTCACCTTCGATTAATGCTTCAAATAAAGAAGTTCGCGCTAAAGCGCGTAAGCTTGCTAAAGCAATGGATCTCTCTGAGAGAGAATACCGTAAAGGTATCGTAGCAATTCGCAAGAAGATCGGAATCCTCGAAACACAAATGTCTGAAAAAGACTGGAGTGGAATCGATTATTCTGGAGTTCCTTCAGTAGCTAATGTGAAATATCGTGGAGCATTTCTAAGAAATGACGAAACTCGTCGCCGCGATTATCTTTCCAAAGTCGAAAAAGGTGAAGAAAAGATGAATGCATCTGCCCTTTATCCCTACGATGTGATTAAGCGTATGCGAGGTGCAAGTGGTTGGTCTATTTCATTCAAGGATGATCAGACACTCGAAGCAGCTTGGAAGTCTCTTCCCAACTACTTAGAGGGTAATGAACACAACGGTCTTGTGGTTTGTGACGTTTCAGGTTCTATGATAAATGGGACTGGTAATGTTGCACCAATTGACGTTGCACTTTCTCTTGCAGCTTACATCGCGGAACGTAACACTGGAGCATTCAAGGATCACTTCTTGACATTCAGCACAAATTCCAAACTTGTTAAGTTTAAGGGCTTGACTTTGAAGGACCGTTTGACTAATATCGATTATCGAGATTGGGCAATGTCCACTAACATTCAATCCGCCTTTGATAGCATTCTCAATGCAGCAGTAGCCGACAACGTTCCTGCTTCAGAAATGCCTGAAGTTCTTTACATTGTCTCGGATATGGGGTTCGATCATTGCGGTTCATATTCGAATTATGATCTTTGCAGATTAAAATTTGAACAAGCTGGTTATGAGTTGCCAAAGCTGGTTTGGTGGAATGTGAATGCTTCTTCCGACCAACCAACTACAATTCATGATGCCAACACAGCCCTAGTGTCAGGCTGCACTCCAAATATCTTTGAACAAGTCCTTACCTCCTCTACTCCCGAAGAGGTGATGAACAAGACCATCGAGTCTGAAAGATATTCACAAATCGAAGTGTAAAAATTTATCACGCTTCCTGTCTAAAAAACAGGAAGCGTCTCTATACTCCAGAAATTCATACAGCAATTTTGCTCTTTTGAAGCTCCGAGTTTTAATGGAAAAAATGTCTTCTTTACGTTTATCTTGAAAAATTAAACTTCCGTCAATAGGAAGCCGTTTTCGATAAGCCTCGATAAACTCCCCATTACCAATAATATTGATAGTCGGATATTCCCAAATTTTAGTTTTGTCGTGTTCATACTTATGCTTACCTATTCCAATACTCCCATCTCCATCAAAATAACCTCTACAGAAATGCGCTAACAAATATTCAGGAACTTGTTCTTGAGTTGGAAATTTTAAAATTTTACTTTTATTCTGAACACAACCCTGTCTTTCAAGACTCTCAAATAAAATTTTCGAAGAAAAAATAGCTTGGCTAAATGGTTTATCCTTGTTATACCCGCTATTACTAATATACTTCTTAACAGGTTGGTTCGACTCCAAAAAATTCGCAAACTTTTCTATATGCTGGTGATCTACTAGTCGCATACCGATAGTTTTCTGTCCTGTGTTAGACTGCGAAATCCAACCATCTGCATACATAAACCCCAACCAGTAAGCTTTATCCTCAGTATCAATTTTATCGAACATATGTTCGTTTAACATGTATCGTCTAGGTGCGCCCATGAAAGTAATTATCATTTCCACAATGCAATTTAAAAACTTGACAAACAACACAACAACCACTAATTAATTTATAGGCACAAACAGCAATCCTAAAAAAACTTGTATGTAACACAACTAATAATTGTGCCTAGCTTTTTCATAACAACCAACTAGAATCTAACCCTTGAGGTAAATGAAGCTTGACTCTCCGAGGAGAACCCATTAACTTCTGGCAACAGAAGGCTTCATGATCCTAGTCCTTTTTAGACACTAACAGCAACTTTAACTACTTAATAGGAATAAGAAACAACGTGTCTAGCTTTTTCAAAACATCATTTTAACCCTTTATAGTCACACACAGCAACTCTACTCTATATCATTGTAAGATCGTAATCTGGGTTCGAATCCCAGTCTCCTCCTACTGTGTGGAGGTCGTCTAATGGTTAGGACACGTAAGAACCCATGTGACTAGTTTTTTCAAACCCAAACAATTTTTACCCACTAACAGCAATCAAATATCGTTTTAAGACCGCCCAAGTGTTGGTGCAAATCCAACCTCCAGAACCAATTTTTAATAATTCTGGAGTAGCCCAATGAGCAGAGGCAGCGGAAGATAAAATGTGGGTAGCTTTTTCAAAACAAACAAATTTATAGGCGCATACAGCAACTTCAACTCTAATTGTATTATAACAAAAAGATCTGGGTTCGAATCCCAGTCACTAGAGAAATTCTAGTGGTAGTTTAATGGTAAAACTTAAGAACCCCTGCGCCTAGCTTTCAACTCAATTTTTACTCACTAACAGCAATCCTCAAACCTTGGTTCGACTCCAAGTCTCTCCACCATTCCAACTTATGGAGAGACCGCTCTGGAAGAGCAAGTGAGTAGCATTTTAAAGACACTAACAGCAACCCAAATTTTTGCATCCCCCTTTAGGTCGTAGGTTCGAGTCCTACCTATTCATTCCATGAATAGTAGCTCAGTTGGTTAGAGCAAAAGGTAAAAACAACAAACGTGTCTTGCATTTCAAAAATAAAACAAAGAAAAGATTTGACATTTTCCCGAAACTGAAGTAGGTTACTCACATGATTAAAACAATCTTAACAGCACTAGTCCTACTTCCAACTCTCCTTGTTGGAGAAGTAACCGTCGAAGAACGAATTCTAGAATTACGTAAAATTCGCAAAGAGCAAATTCAGAAACAGCTTGAAGAAATTCATAAAGCTCATCTGGTCGCCCTCCTTAAATTGAAATCAACAACTTCTCCGCTCGAAGGTAATTCTGAAGTTGTCAAAGAAGAAATTAGAATTGTTTCTGAACTAACCAAAATTACGTTCCCTAAACAACTCCAGTTCCCTATTCCTACATCCACAGAGCAAAAGGAATACGAAAAGCCAAGATTACGCAAGGTAGAGGAGATCACCGAGTTCCTTGTAGGATCACATTGGAAATATTTTACTAATGCTGAAGTAGCGGGAGAACCAACTGACCTTGTGTTCGTAAACGACAAAACCGTAAAAATTGGAGACAAAGAATTCTTCTGGAAAGTCAAAGAAGATAAGACCGTATGGATCGCTAATGAAAAAATGTGGGGAGGCACAACGCTTGAATTCAGCGACAAGACAGGTAAAACTCTTGTGGGAGCAACTGTCAGTAATGGAGCACACAAGAGAAGTGCTTCTTGGAAATAACTTTTTAGATTATGAAATACAGAAAATTAAAAAAGAAATACGATCACTTTGAATATTTCGCTTGCTCTAACGATGAACAAAAATCGGGGGTAAAAAAGAATATCAAAAACTATTCTCGACTTTATGGGTTTCAAGGTTTACATGCGGTCCTGATTGATCAGGCAGCAGCACCTAAAGACGAATGGGAGTCAGAACTTGGAGCCACAATTGGTCTCACTGATCCTTATCCTGAATATAATTAGATTTCCTAAAAGCTTGATTAGATTTTTTTGAGATCTAATTAAGCTTGATGAAAAAACTAATCGCACTACTACTTTGTGCAACACTCGCCCTAGTCTCTTGTTCAACCAAATATGTAGTTCTTGGAACTGCGGGTCTAGTAATTGGAGCGGGAGTCGTAAAGGTTGTCACAGATGATCAAAAAAGACCTGAGGTCTCGCCCGTAATTGAAAATATCGACATCACAGGAACCATCGACCAATTAGGTGGTGTTCTTGTTAATTCAGAACAGGCTCTCCATGTAACTCATTGGCCTATCAAAGCGAATCAAAACATTCGTATTAAAGGCAAAAATGGTGAATGGACTTCACGTAAAGTGATTGACAAGAAAGATCTTGGTCATGATTTGTCTTTACTAACATTCGATAAACCTGTTGATCTAATGAATCACTCCATTATTCCTATTGGCGAGGCTCGCTACGAAACGCCCACGACAGTGTTTAGATTGAGGAGCGAGCCTTTTGGAACCTTCATTAGCGGTTCTGGCGAACAAGGTGACAGAGTGAAGCTAAGACCTGAGAAGGGTAGTATTATTTCTGGAGACTCTGGAAAAATGTGGATTCAAGATCATGACGGGGTTCACCATGTAGTGGGACTAACCAGCACACAAAAAGGTTGGGGTCCAAATCTTTTTCTACTTTACAACGACTATCTCACAACAGTCAGCAACAAATAAAAGAAATATCTCTTGTGTGTTGATCGATTTGTGTTAGTATTCGATCAACACAAATCAAAAGAAATGTATTCAAATAGTAATAATGACGGAAATGATATTCTAGCTGCAATTTTTGCAGTAATCTTAATGTTGGCCATGCTTATTGGTTGGATTATCAGTTTATTCACAGAACCTGATTACACCAAAGAACGAGAAGCTGCAATGCAGGAAGTCGGCAAGTATGCTCTTGCTGAACAATCGGATGCTTCTGGGCGTTTCATGGAAGAAGTCATTAATGCCCGTTTCGAACAAGGAGAGGATAAAAATACAGCCCATATTGAATGTGGTGAATTCACAACTGTTCGATATGATGTCAATAAATCTCGTCTTGTAGGGAAATACATTTCAAAAAAGACCATGGAGGTTATCGGAGGATTCAAAGATGAGTCAGTCGAGCCAAGTAAACATGGAACTGGAATCGATCCTCCTGAAGAAAAAAAGAAAGGATGGATCGGTAAACTTTTCAAAAAAGATAAGACAGAAAATAATTGAGGTTTCTCTTGTAAAAACTGAAACCTCTGCTATAAGTAATAACAGCAATGAGACATATTATGTCAAAACTCAATTTAGGTTTTTCCCTCTTTCTAGAGGAAAGTAATTCCGTGTGGGTGTGTTAAGTATGAAAAACAATTTTCAGAAATACTACACCCGCTCAACTTAACAGTTCAGCGGGTTTTCTATTTCAAGCGGAGAGATTAAAATTCGTGTTCCCCTCGTAAGAGCAGGACGTTCGCTATACCAACAAGAAAGGACCAAAATGACCTTTCTTGCAAATTAAAGGTTGACTTCATCTCGAAGTGGAGTTAATCTACAAACAGATTGCGGGGTGGACAAGTCAGGTTAAGTCACGGGTCTCATAAGCCTGTCATCGGTGGTTCGAATCCACCTCCCGCAAGAGACAGAACATTACAATACTTCCACGTAGTCTGTCTTGGATGACTCTAATTTAGAGTTAACTAAATTTGTAATAATATCAAGATATTTCTGAGAAGTTGATTCTTTGAAATATTTTTGGCCTGAAGAATCGATAATGCAAAGCTCAATCCCTTGCTCCAAGCAAGCCTGAAACTTTCGATTATCGTTGTTCTGGATTTGATCTAATTTATCGTCACCGAAAATTGGCTCATAATGAAAAATACCATTTAGTTCGAATGCCAGCTTCAAGCTGGGGATGTAAAAGTCAAGTTCTGAGTTAATGGTTGTCTTGTCAGAATATAAAATTTCAAGATCTGGGTAAATTTCGGTGAGACGACTTTCGAGATATGCCTCCAACTTAGAGCGTCTAGTTCCTTTGGTTTTGTGAGTGTTGTTGTAAGTAGCAGCGCACGAACTAGAACAAAATCTGTTACCTTGATCTAAACATTTTTTACAATAGAATTCCACGGAACAATTGGAACATTCTCGTATGACTCCAGTTTTATTGAATTCTTTCAAACATTTGGTAGAACAAAATTTGCATCTACCTCTATTATGTTTCAATTCATAGACAACGTTCTTCTTAATTTCAAAAAAGTGATTTGAACATTTTTCACATTTAAGTTTGACATTTTCTCTGCTTTTGGTAGAGTTAAAGTCTTCCAAGGTATAAGCAGGTTGCATATTAGTAATTATGAAAAACTAATTTCAAATCTTCCTCCCGCAACCAAATTAATCCTTGACAAAAATCATTTTTCGATATAATTTCACGACATGAAAAAGTTAATTGCAGACTTTGGATGGCTTGGGTCATTTCCAAATAACACTCCTGAAAATTTACCTGCACGAATTGCATTCTTCACCTATTATATGCATTGTAGCACAAATTCTAATGAAAAGTTAGCTAAGGCATCTAATGAAAAGGAGCTATTAGAAGTATTGCAGAATTATGAAAAACGAATGGACTTGGAGCCAGCAGGATTCCAAATGCAAAAAGGCGACTTACAACGTTTGGCTGCAAATACATGGAACGATCCAGAATTCCAAGAATTCAAACAAAACCTAGCGTAGCTCAGAGGCAGAGCACTCTCTTGATAAGGGATAGGTCGGGATTTCAATATTCCCCGCTAGGACCATTTATAACATAGTGTAAATTAAACGATCAATAAATATGCACAACCAGATTAGTCAACCCTTTAGGGATAAAATGGTAGAGTTGGTGATGAATCGATAATCCGACTGTTATAAATAAATTCCCATGTAGCTCAATTGGCAGAGCGGTCGGCTGTTAACCGATAGGTTGAAGGTTCGAATCCTTCCGTGGGAGCCAAATTTATGGAAGATACCGTCAAGGTGACAAACTAGATTTGAACTCTAGGGTATGGTTAATAGCTGTAGGGGTTCGATTCCTCTATCTTCTGCCAAATAAACTTAACTATGAGAATGTATCACATTGTAATGTATAACCTTTCACCAATCCAGAAAGGTATTCAAGCTGGTCACGCCGCATTGGAATATGTGGAGGCGCACGGTTCAAATGAGGACTATCGAGATTTCATTAAGAACCACAAAACGTGGATCATCCTCGATGGCGGAGGTTCCAATGAAATTAAAGAACATCTGTTCACTCTTTCTAATTTAGAAATCAAGTTTGCCAAATTCGTTGAACCTGACTTGAATGATGCAGTTAGTTGTGTGACGTTTTTGGTCCCTAATAAGATTTACGAAGCTAAGTTTGAAAGTGAATCCACTCATCGATATTTAAATTCTTCGATAGACCAAGCTGAATGGAGACATGGTTCTGAAATTCTCACTCCCAAAGAAGTTGAATTTCGAAATTGGCTCAACACTTTTCGTTTAGCCAAATAAAAACCCTTAAGGGGTGTAGCATCCAATGGTGGATAAGCGGTCTTGAAAACCGTGCCGACTGCAAGGTCGAGGGTTCGATTCCTTTACGCCCCGCCAAATTGGTCGTTGTTTCTGGTGAAACACAATCCCTCATATGGATTGCTAGATGGGTTCGACTCCCATACGACCTACCAACAACTAATGAGGCATACCCTGTCATAGGGGTTTGTGGTCATGATCCAAAGGGTCGCTCCCTGAGGCTTTATCAAAATAACTGAAATTGACAATGTAAGAAATGCATTTCTTACATTTAATACCAAGTTTAGCTTGACATAGAACGGGGGTTCGATACCCTCTAGTTGACTTCACATATGCAAGTGTGGCGAAACGGTAAACGCAGCAGAATGAGATTCTGTGGTCTGTAATGGGCTTGAGGGTTCGACTCCCTCCATTTGCACCAAAGACACATACAGCAACTCAAAAACTTCTTTTTTGTAGAAAACAAACGTGTCTTGTATAAGTCAGTGTGGTGTAACGGTAGCCACGGTAGTCTTAGAAACTACTCCCGCAAGGGGTGCAGGTTCGATTCCTGTCACTGACACCAAATTCTTAAAAGGTAGTTACCCTCGAAATGGGGATCGCATAAGTGATCGGAGACAGCACGATGTCGTAGATCTTAAATACTAAGTGTGTCGTGTTAACCTAATTTAGGAATTTATGTGAGTATGGTGTAATGGTAGCCACGCTAGGTTCAAACTCTAGTGGGAGAAATCTCGTCTCGGTTCGAATCCAAGTATTCACACCAATCAATAACTCTTTACGCAAAGTAGGTAAAGCGGTCTGGCTAATTACCGGATGTATCTAAGTTCGACTCTTAGAAGGGTTTCAAAAATGTGGGTGTGGCGGAATTGGTCTACGCGAAAGATTTAAAATCTTTTGGGCTTTAAAGCCCTTGCAGGTTCGAGTCCTGTCACCCATACCATAAAATAGAACATGTTAATAATATCTGCAACTTCTAAAGATTTGGAAGAGTTCAGGAATAATAAAATTTCTGAACGCCACATCTACGGAAAAGATCAAATTGGAAAGAAGATGAAACTCTTGGAGTTTGATTGTCTTGGTTGGTATTTCGTGACCCACAATGGTAACGAAGTGTTAGCAACACGCTGTGTTGATGAAGCAGTGAAACATTATAATTCTATTGATGTTTTTTCCAAACCTGTTATTATCGAAGAAGAATAACCCAACTGATTATGTTAGACAAAAAGATGAAGAAAATCTTTGCCAAAAACCTTGGTAAAAGTTACTCTCCAATCGGAGAGCTTGGAATGACAGAAAAAACTGCCAAGAAACATAGAGACTTTTCTTTATTGACAAAGGCAGAACAAAGAGCTAAAGTAGTTGCAGGAGAAATTTAAAAATTGTTAGAGCCAGTCTTAGGACAATGGCGGCTAAAGGGCCAGCGCAAACCCTTTGAGGAATCGATGCCTCACTAACAGCCAAAAACCTCTTATAGCTCAAATGGTAGAGCGACATGCTAAAGTATGGAGATGATGATTCAAGCGCATCGAAGAGGACCAAATTTATAAACCCGATATAGCTGAGATGGATTAGCGCGAGATTGAAGATCTTGAGAGGTTGGATCGTTACCAACTGTCGGGACCAAGCCTTAGAGCGAAATGAATAGCATGGGAAACCAAGCTGCTCTGAAACACACAGTTGTGAAGGTTAAAATCCTTCCAAGGCAGATTTTTAAAATAATCATTGACAAAAAACTTAAAATGAAGTAGATTGAATCTACAAACAAAACGTTCCTATAGTGTAGTGGTCTAACACGCTCGCCTTTCACGCAAGTAACCCGAGTTCGACTCTCGGTGGGAATACCAAACTTAAAAAAATCTATGAAACAATACCACTATTCCTTGTAGTTCTTTATATCGCATTTATCGTCTTGACGTTAGTTGCATGGCCGCTTAACGCATACCGCCTCTTCAAATGTGATTTCGAACCATCCTACAAAGGGGAAGTTATTCACGGAATTGGCTTGATAACACCAACTTATTTGGTGACAGCTTGGTCGGACTGGGACAAGTAAAACTTATGATGTAGTAGTGTAATGGTAACACACTTGACTTTCACTCAAGAGACTGCGGGTTCGATCCCCGTCTACATTACCAAACAGGCTAACTATAGTCATGAGCGGGTAAACCCGTAAAATAGTCCAATTCCAAAGTAGTTCAAGTAGAACAGCCCATCGAGAAGATGAGTGTGTTGTTGGCTCATATCCAACCTTTGGAGCCGAAACAGGCTAGTTATTAGTCATGAGCGGGTAGACCTGTAAAATAACAAACCTTAAAATAATAAAACAAAACCAAATGAAATCCAAAACCAAAACGAAAGCAAAACTTCCTGATCCTTCTGTCCTCACTCTCCGAGTAAGTGATCCTGATCAATGGACAGTCAAAGGAAAACGAGGTCGCACCGAAAAGCTCCTTCCTTACAAAGAAGCGATTCGTAAAGCTCGTTGCAGTGGACGCACATATCGCCAGATTCATGCATTCCTTAAGCAGAATGGAATTGAGGTGACTTATCTCACCGTCACAAACTTCTGCCACAAACACTTCCGCAAGAAGAGTTAATAAATTTCAAGACGTAATTCGTAGGATAGCTCATTGGAAGAGCGGAGGCATGTTACCTTGCGTTGTTGGTTCGATTCCAACTCCTACGTGGTTTAATTTTTACATCCTTTGGTAGCTCAATTGGCAGAGCAAGGTGCTTTTAACACCGAGGTTGTGGGTTCGATTCCCACCCGAAGGACCAAAATCAATGTCAAATACTAAAAAACTAGGAGAAGTCTCGGAAACAAGTCGAGGCTTTGGGAGTGTTCAATTTAAAGATGAATACGGTTTAAGTTGCTCCATACAGGAAAGCTCAAGGGCTGTCTGTGAAAACGAAGATGGTTCTGTAGATGATCCTCTTGGTTGGATCTGGTTAGGTATCGATAATGCTAATCCTGAGATTATGAAAAGCGATGCCCGAAAATTAGGGTTTCCTGATGCTCAAGGGAATGGCTGGATGCCTTTTGAAATTCCTAATGAAGTTTTGATGCACACAAGAATGCACTTAAGCGAAACTCAAGTGAAAGGTTTAATTGAAAGGTTGACAGACTGGCTAGAATCTGGTAGAGTCGGTTAACAAAGAAAGCGGAGATAGTGTAATGGTAGCACATGGCGATTCCCAGCCTAACCTCATATTACTATCTAGAAGTAGAGAAAAAGTGACTGTTCAAATCAGTCTCTCCGCTCAGTATGGACGTAAAGCTTTAGTGGCGAAGCTCTCGGTTTTTACCCGAATGAACTGGGTTCGATTCCCAGTGCGTCTACCAATTGAGTGAACCCCATGGTGGGCATCCTAGCGCAAAGATGTGACGTTCGATTCGTCAAGGCCAATCTAAGGTTCGATCCCTTAGCACTCAGCCATTTTAATATGTAGTGTAACCAAACGATCAATAAGTAGCACACTCTTTAGTCTGAAACCTTTTAGGAGTAGAGTAGAGTTGGTGATGAATCGACATTCCAACCATATTAAAATAAACGGGTCTATAAGTTAACTGGGAAACTAGGTGGCTCTTAACCACTCATTCTAGGTTCGATTCCTAGTGGACCTACCATATAAGTTAAAGCTTCAAAAGAAATTATATTTCCTTTTCCTTGACATACACCTAATTAGGTGTAGTGTTAGACTTAACATGAAAACAAAAGCCAACAAAATCGAATTCAATGACTGTAACTCTCTGAGTTACAAAGAAAAGTGTGCTCTCCTAGAGCAACGCGAAAAAGCTAGACGAAAGTCTGCTAAATAAATATAAGATGGTGATCGTAGCTCAAAGGTAGAGCCTCTGGTTGTGAACTAGATTGTTGCGGGTTCGAATCCCGTCGATCACCCCATTTTGAGGTTAAGACCTCCTTAGTAGCATAATGGTTAATGCCCCAGATTGTGATTCTGGTGATCTGGATTCAATTTCCAGCTAGGGAACCAATTTCGAACCAATTAAATTTGTAATAATGTCAAGGTATTTTTGAGAAGTTGATTCTTTGAAGTATTTTTGGCCAGAAGAATCGATGATACAAAGCTCAATTCCTTGCTCCAAGCAAGCCTGAAATTTGCGATTATCGTTGTTCTGAATTTGGTCTAATTTATCTTCGCCAAAAATTGGTTCGTAATGAAAAATACCATTTTCAATTCCCAGCTAGGGAACCAATTTTTTAAGATAAAAATGGGCATTTCTTAAGCAAGCTTCTAGGTAAAAATTAAACTTATGATGTATTAATTTGATAAATACACATATGCCTACTTCGACTGATAAACATAGTCATTCAGACTCAAGATTCCAACAAGTTGATCAAGAAATTGCTGGAGTTAAAAAAGACATTGGAGGTATTCAAATGGAAATTGGGGAAGTAAGAGGCGACATTCGTTCTCTTAATACTGGACAAAGTATTCTCCAGCAAAACCAAACAGAAGGTTTTCGTGATATCAAAGAAGCTTTGAGTGAAAGCAAAAGTGCTCCAACCAAGATTAGTGCTGGAATGTTAATTTCAGTTATTGGTTTGTTTATTACCGCAGGTGCGATTGGTGTTGCTGCTTTTTGGGCGGCTGTAATGCTACTATTCTCTCCTCTTAAGGAAGATATTCACGACCACGCAACTCAAGAAGGTCATATTGATGCTATGCCTCGTTTAGTTAGTATGGAGAAGGAAGTTGCAGAGAATCGTAGAGATATTATGGCTTCTGGAGCAAAATCTAGACAAGAACTCGTTTCTGCTCAAGCATTGCAAGAACAAAGAAATTTGGCAGTCAAGGAACAGGTTACTATATTGGCTAATAAAATTGGTATCCTCAACAAAGACACTCTAGAGAAGGCTAGAATTTTAGGACAGATGGAGAAGCAGGATGAATGGCACTCTGCTGATATTTCTATGGCTCAAGAACAACGTGATGCTCTTCGAGTAAAAGCTGACGATGCCCATGCTGCCGCAGCTTCTCTAAAATCTCAAGTGGATATTCTAATTCAAAGTATCAATAACAACACTTTAAAGGCTGCTATGTCTGATACTGAATCCGCCTTATTGAGAGGTAAGTTGGAAGCACTCGAAAAGCTTGTGACTGAAATCGACTCTGCTGGTTCTCGTCGTTGGAATTCTGATAAAAAACAAAGTGGAAAATAATTCATAAAGAGGTTGACACTAGGGTGGTGTGTGTTAATTTAAATGTCTTATGACGTATAACTACATTGCACTCAACACAAAAGGTGAACAAGAAAACGGAACCACAGATGCTGATAGCGAATCAAAAGCGATTCAAATTCTTCGAACTAAAGGATTATACCCCACTCGAATCAGTCAAGACGATTTTGAGGAAGACGTTGAGGATATCTCAAGCAATCCATTGACGGGTTTAATCGAAGGTATCGCAAAATATATGAAAGGCGAAACTATTTCGACTGCTATGGAACAGACCACAGAAGATGAACCCAAAACCTTTTTTAGAAAACTCGTAAAGAGAAAAGAAGAATCTCGTGATCGCAAACGTGCTTGGAGCACTTTGGGAACGTTAGTCACCAGCGGGGTTCCTATCCTTCAAGCTCTGAACATCACAAGAGATTCGTGTGTTTTGAATACACACAAAACTTTGTTCCAAGAGGTCCATGAAGCTGTTAAAAATGGAGAATCGATAGTTTCTCCACTTAAAAACAAAATTCCTTTTGAGGAACTAGCTCTTATCGACATTGGAGAAGAGACAGGACAATTACCTGAGATGCTTAATGCGATGGCTGGAACTAGCACCCCAAACATTCCTGAAGAAGATATCCAATTTCATTTCCTGAATCGTATCGCAATTCTTATTGATTCTGGCTTACCACTTCTTAGATGTTTAAATACACTTTCACGTTCAACAAAAACCGAACAACCCGAATTTTCAAAACTTTGTGATCGACTTGGTGATGGAGTTCAATCTGGACATACATTTTCTGAATGTATTGCTAGGGAGTCTAGCTACTTCGAACAGTTTACCGTAAACATGGTTAAGGCTGGAGAACTTGGAGGTGTCCTTGAGATTACATTACAGCGTTGTGCTGATGAAATCTTGAAGGATTATCAAGAAAGAAATTTGATTTAACGTAAGGGCGTGGTTAATAAAAATTTAAGGAAGTGTGCGTGAATTGGTTAAACGACCTGATTGCTAATCAGAGGTCACCGAAAGGTGGTGCAGGTTCGAGTCCTGTCACTTCTTCTTAATTTCATAACCATGATGTGTCAAAACGTCTTTACATAATTCAATGAATTCGTCTAACAAAAGATTGCCTTTTGCATAATTGGCATCGGGAGTGGCTATACCTAAATTTTCTAAAGTGTTTTGACCGCCTTTAGTCGCAGGGATGATATGATCAAAATTGTATTCTTTTGGGTTGTCGATATTTATCGACTTACCAGTCAAGTAGCATATAGGGGTTTCCTCTAATCTTTCCTGAACGTCTCTCCATGTAAAATGCCTGTCAGGTAAACGGGAAGCTAAACTAGAGCCATCCTTTCTTTGAAAGTCGCGGGTCTTACTATTTTTCGCTTTTTTGGTTCTAAATTTTTCAGTTTTTGCAGATAGCGGATTTGTCTCCTTAAATCTTTTCAATCGAACATTATTCTTTTCCTTCTGCCCCATTCCGCAGTGGTAACTTATTGTGCCTTTAGAGCAACCGAGTTCTTTTTCAATTTCTCTATAACTTTTCCCTTGACTTCTGAGAGCTAATATTTTATCCTTCATACAGTTAATTAGGGGGTTCGATGTCCACAAAAATAATTGAACCCCTAATAAAACCATAACGGCTCACCATGCCTATCGTAGAAGCACAAATGGGATGTTACATGAATCAACATGTGAGGCTACTAGACGTAGTAGCGTAGGGTCATTATTTTAAAGTATGAAAAAGCGCAAACCATATAAAAAAGTTCTCGAATACGAAATAGACCTTAATGTAATCTCAGATATTGCGACCGAGTTTACTGAACAAGACTTAACAGATACTCAGTGTATTGAAGTTTTTGAATCATTGGAAAATCATGCAAAACAAGCCGCTTACGATTTGGGGTGTGATAATTGCTGTTTTACTGATGCAGTCTGGAATTTCTTTCAAGCAGATGCTGAAGATGAACTTGAATGGTTTCGTTCTGTAGCTCATTAATATGACTAAAGAAGAATTTAATAATGAGTTTCCTTGTAAGCACGGGGATGAGCATGGCCAATTGCATGACACGATCTTTAATGCTTGGGGAACTTCTGAATCAGATGAACGGTGTTTGGACATTTTTTTAAGTGTCCCTGAATTAATCCAACAGGACGCTATCGAATGGGGTCTGAGTGATACCGTGTTTAGAGATAATTTCTACACCTACATCAGAGACAATAAGTTAGAAATTTTAACTAGAATAGAATGAACATCTTAAGCGAATATGGGGATTACTGTAAATCTCTAAATATTACCACAAAGGAGGATGTAACAATTTCGGAGGACATTTCCTCCACAACTACGGAAGTATGATCGAATGGTAAGATGCCACATTGGAAATGTGAGGCTCACCCTGATAGGTGATACGGGTTCGACTCCTGTTACTTCCGCCAAATAAAATGAGAGAGGTTAAGTATATTCTACCTGATGGTAGCAGTCTAATTATGTGGAAATCATCCATGACGTTTGGGGGAGAACCATTTCGCATTCCCAACGTAGGGGAATTTGTTATGATCCCCAAAGGAAGGAAGTTTCCTGAATGTAGGCAGCATGATACATACACGGTTCGTTCTATTGCCACTAAATACGACACATCGATTAGTGAAGATTACTCTTACAAAGTAGAGGTGGTGCTAGAATGAATGATCCAGATGATATCCATAAAACTTATCAAGAATGGAATTTGCTTGGTAGAAGAATTCATTCTGGAGAAAAGGCTTGCTTCTTTCGCGAAGGAGAGCCATACTTTGCTCCAGACCAAGTTTATAAACCCACTCCTTACAAAAATTTCTCCTGCCATTTAGGGAGTTATGGTTCATGGAGTGATCATGGACCAAAAATGTAAATCTAACACAATGAGAACACTAAAATTTGACATCGAACCAAAATCCCCTGAACGAGGGAATTCTAGAGGCGGGAACAACGGACTTTTCAATACCCTTTATCAGGGATATTCTAGCCATATTCCTGTTACAATTTCGCCTGATGATGTGATGAATACGATTACTTGTCTTTGGGCGAAATACATTACCCTCAATGCTGAAAAGTTTCGGGATGAATTCGTCACTCACGAAGGTAAAAAGAAATTGATTTATATCAGCGGAGGTTCTTACTCGGAAGGTCGCCATCAAGAATTTTTATCTGGCCTCATTGATTTAGTTAGAGATGATCAAAGTTCTGAAAACACACAGTGGTTTGATATTATTTTTTCTACTACTGGAGCTATTGACATTCTCATTCGTTCATGTAGCCTTCTTGCTAGTCAAAAGGAATACTACGAATATGGTGTGCAACTACTCTGCGGGTTTCCTGAAATTAATCTAACAGGCGAAGTGCATGATTGGTGTATGTTAGCTTTAGCTATTTCAAAAATGCCAACCTTCGATGAAGGTATGGTTCAGTGGAAAAGTGATTTGGAAGATGTTTTGGAAATGTTTTGTATTTCTGATGAAGAAGAGCCAAATGAAGACTGGTGGCAGTCTGCTATCACTGGTGAATCTTTTGGTTCGGGTCCACAAACTATTATCGCGGGTTGGGCTAAAGTATTCAATCCTTTCGATGAGGCTGGAAATTGGCTCAATCCTACAATTGAGACCAAGAACATTCTGAATCTTGTTGTCGATTTTGAAGTTGATGTTGATGATAATGGAAATGAATTCACTCTTCAGTTTTGGGCGGGGGTTACTGATGTAGAATCCGTGGACGGGAGAACCATTCAACCAAACAAACTCCTTAAACACGAAAAGAAAAAGAAGGAATAAACACACTTTTAATAACGTGAATTGGAAAGAATTTAAGGAATCTAAAGAAGTCATCGATGATGAAGGCAACACCACTCAAGAAGAGGAGACTACCAAATATCTCTGTAAACAGGATTGGTTAAATAATTGTCTTTACACAATCCAAAAAACCTCCTATGGTTGGCGCGGCTCTTTTAATTTCAGAGAGTCTGAGGAATATATTCACGCTCACCAAGACCTAGAACGACCTAGAACGAGTTAAACAGTATTGCTTAAACCATCTTAATAAAATCAAAAATGTCTGAATTAGTAGAATCCTCCCGCCACATTTTTGTTGACCCTATGGGGAACAACAACAAATACTATAATATGGACCTCTATGATGATGGTCGTATCGAAGCTAATTGGGGGCGGGTTGGAGCTTCTAAAGGGCAGTCGCAAACTAATACTAAAGGTAAACGAGGTTTCGATGCCACGATCAGAGCCAAAGAGAAAAAGGGATACGTTAGGACTAAAACGGTTCAAAGCGAAACAGTAACTGAAGTTGCCCAACATGATCTTGGGTCTATTGCGAAAACCCAAATTAAAGTTGGTTCCTCGCAAGCTGAAAAACTTATTGATCGTCTGGTGACTGCGAACATTCACCAAATTACCGCAAACACACAAATCAAGTTTGACAGTAATTCTGGTTTATTTCAAACCCCTTTGGGTATCGTCACGCCTGATGGAATCACTGAGGCTAGTGGTCTTTTGGATAAAATGTATTCTTTGAAGAAAAAAGATGGGCCGAAATTTTACGAACACGCTGGCAACTTTCTTAAAATTGTTCCTCAGAACGTAGGTAGAAATGTTCGAGATTTTGTTGATAGGTCGTTCACAGATCGTGAAGGAATTCAGAAACAGAAGGACTTACTCGACTCTCTCGAAGCCAGCTACAACGCAATTGGAACGCAAGACACCACTGTTACGGATGGCGACTCTACCCCTCCTCCAGTTGAAAAGCTTTTTGATGCCTCTATTGAAGTTTTGGACGATCCAATTGAGTATAAAAGAATTTCCGATCATTTCTATGCGACGAAAAAAGCCATGCATAACTATGGCGGTGTTAAAATTAAAACCATTTATCGCGTCAACCTTTCTGAAATGGATGCAGCATATGATAGTAAATCTTGGGGCAATACTGAGGAGTATTACCACGGAACGGGGATTGCTAATTGTCTCAGCATTCTTAAATCGGGGTTGAAAATTTCACCACCTTCTTCTGCTAAAATCGCAGGAAAGCTTTTTGGTAACGGAGTTTATGGGGCAGATTGTTCCTCAAAAAGTCTTGGATATAGTCTTGGACGTTGGGGTCAAGGGGCTTCGTCTGATGGGGCTTGGCTTTTCGTCTGTGATTTTGCAATGGGTAAAACTCATATGGCAATGACTTATGGTCGAGGGGGAGCACCCAAAGGTTACGATAGTATCACCGCTTTAGGTGTTAACACGGGGCTGCATAACAACGAATTTATTGTTTACAATAACGACCAAGTTCGAATCAAATATTTAATCGAATGTTCCTCATAAATTGTGTTGACATTCACCACCAAACCAAATAAAGTAAAACCACGATGAAACCAATCGAACTCACATTAAAAAAAGCCATCGAGCAATCCGTCAAATTCTTCACCGACAATAACGGCGAATTTAGTATTTACACCATCACCTCAATTATTCGTAGTGATGTCAATAGTCTAAAATACACCATCGAAGGATATGATCCTTCCGACACTCATAGCGGGATCTGGCATCAGGATGTTAAGGATTCTTTTGAAGAAATTCAGGATGACCTTGATGTGAAATTTCTTCGTAATCATACCGATAGCACCCACGATGTCACTTATCGGGTTTTCGGCTCTAATGGAGGAATTGCTAATGGTGCTCACGCTTTCGGTCAATCTCTCTCGGCAACCTCAATGAGTATTGTCAATACTCCAGACACTAAATCTTCAGATTCTTCAACAAGCGTTGGTGGTGATCCTAGCGTTGTTAATAAGCAAATTGCTAGCGTCAACAATCCTTTCTCAAAATTAAAGATCAATCCTTCGAAAGTTTCGGTTTCTACGACCGATTCCAAGACTGATAATATTCTTCGTATGAGAAATTATCTTCAGCGTAATGGTTCGGCAACTTTGAAGAAAATCCAAAGTTGCCTTAAACAAAAAGGTATTACCTGTAAGAATATTCTTTCGGATCTGCAATCTCAAAGTGACATTAGTATCACTCCAGCAACAAATCTGTCTGAATATTTGGTAAAGATCGACTAGATCTCAACCATGCACCCATAGCTCAACTGGATAGAGCAACGCACTTCTAATGCGTAGGTTGCAGGTTCGAGTCCTGCTGGGTGTGCCAATTCAAAAACAAATTGATATGTTCGGATGTAATAAATATGTAAGATTCGATGATGATTCGATCATTATCTTCTCACCGTCAATCGCGCACGTATATGCTGCACAAGGACCAATGGTCAGAGGTAAATGGGAATCTGAAAGGAGAGTTCCTATTTCAGCAGGATTTATCGAAGGCGGGAAATGTGTGGGTAAATCTACATCATTAGGAATGAAAGCATTGCCTGATGATACAGGGATTTTTCGTAAAATGTTAGGTCTTCCTAAATTAGACTAAGTAAAGAAGACGCAGTGACCAGAATGGTATTGGAGCGGATTGCAAATCCGTAGCTGAAAAGCGTAGTGAGTTCGATTCTCACCTGTGTCTCCAAATAATAATTGACAACCTCAACTAAATCCTTTAAAGTGAAGCCCATGACGAAATACAGATTTTCAGATAAGCAGTTGGTAAGTTTTGACAATGGCCGGATTCAAGGAACAGGTCGAATTGTTGGCGTTTCTTCTACATCACTTCCTGTGATAGGTGCATCGTATATGATTTCACTTATTGACGATAATGCAGGACTCCCCAATGAAACCTACCCTTTTAGTGTTATTTCGGTTCCTGAAATTTTTATTGAAGAAAATCCTAAACTTCCAGAATAATATGAATTGGCAAACACTCAGCGAAAACAACCTTCCACCTGAAGGTGTAGTAGTTAATACGAAAATTGATGACTCGGAGGGATGTCGTAATGAAACAACTCTCAAGAGAAAGGGCAATCTTTTCTTTTTTCCTGATGACTCAATGTATGTTTATTACACACCCACTCACTGGAGCCATTAAAATAAATAAAGAAAACTTTTGACAAAGTAGGTCATCCTGCTATAATTAAAGAAACAACGGGGTAGCATGTTCTAAGGTAGCGAGGTTCTTTTGCAAAGAAACTGTTGTCGGTTCGATTCCGACCTACTCCACCATATGCAACATTAGCTCAACTGGAAGAGCACCACATTACGAACGTGGGGGTTGTAGGTTCAAGTCCTGCATGTTGCGCCAATTGCATCGTTAGCTCAACTGGAAGAGCATCACGCTTCTAACGTGAGGGTTGTAGGTTCAAGTCCTACACGGTGCGCCATAAGGTGTATAAGTGTAAGTGGTGACACGCGAACGTGGTATGTTCGAGAACTGAGTTCGATTCTCAGATATACCTCCAATAGAATGAAAACTCAACTTGAAATGTTGCGTAAGATCGAATACAATTCGGTCTGGCCAATAAAGACCAACAAGGTCTCTCCTCTCTACGATAGAGAGTTGGCACAGAAAATTACCCTAACGGGGAAACAAATTATTAAAAGGCTTATAAGTGTAGATAGCGACACACTTGATTTGTAACCAAGAAAGCAGGGCGCAAGTCCCTGATAAGCCTCCAAACACAATGCTGGTGTAGCTCAGATGGTAGAGCGCGGTTCTTGTAAATCCGATGTCGTGGGTTCGATCCCCACCGCTAGCTCCAATGACACTGACCAACAAAACCCAAGTTATTGAAAAGATTAAAACCTTAGTTGATGAAGAATTTGATATTGACAAATGGCTATCTTCACCTAATGTCGGTCTTAGTAATCAAACACCAAACCACGTTATTGAAAATAAAGGGTTTGTTGAATTGGAAACTATGTTTTATTTAATTGAATCTGGACAACCCTGCTAAAATGATCGTAACATTTGACAACTTAATATGTTCTAAAACCAAACGCCCTTTGGAGGTTGAAGTGCCGCTTCAACCTGAAGGCCACGAGGACGCTTACTATAAATCCGAAAAAGATTATCTTGAGAAAATGTTACCAATTAAACGTGCGGCATGGGAATCAGGGAAAAGAATGAAAAAAGGGTTAGAAAAAATTTGACAAGTTAATGACTACGTGATTAACTAATTGAAAGAAACAGGGCTGAAGCTAAAGTGGTGGAAGCGCAAGATTGTCAATCTTGAGAAAGCGGGTTCGACTCCCGTCAGTCCTGCCAACCATTTCAAAAATGCGTGTGTAACTCAGTGGCTAGAGTGCCTTCCTTCCAAGTAGGTGGTCGCAGGTTCGAATCCTGTCACACGCTCCAGATTTAATGTGGAATTAGCACAACGGTAGTGCAAGTCCTTTACACGGAAGAGGTTGTAGGTTCGAATCCTACATTCCATACCAACATATTTTATTTCTACCTTTTATTTCTACCTCTTATTTCTACCTCTTATTTCTACCGGAATGAGTAGGAGTCTGAGTGTGGCAATTAGGACAAAGTATTCTTAGGTTAGATAAAATATTGTTATCTCGAACCCCGTCAATATGATCTAATTGAAGTGTGATGGGTTTATTATTCCACATTTCCCCAAGACCACAAAACACACATTTAGGTTGGATTATATCAAACTTAAAGAGATACTTCTTGACTTTACTTGATGAATATTTACTATTCTCGGTCAAGACACGGGTTTTGACATCTTCTTTAGTGAAAGCTCGGGTATCATTAGATGCTTGTTGTGCAGTTTTAAAATGCGAAGTATCCAAATTTAGAGCTTTGATGCGAGCTTTGACTATATCAAAGCTCGCTCCAGAAATTCGCTTGTTTTGTCGCCTAATGAAATCGCTAATGCTATTAGATTTTAGAATTAAATTTCTAAAAATGCTTTCTTCCATTTTCCAAAATACACTTGTTCTCTTTCGCTGCATGAAGTTATTTAGTAAAACGTTTGACAGTAGACTCAAGTTTTACTAAATAACTTCATGCAGCGAACCCTTTATTACTCAAATTAATGTCTGAAACACTAACCCCAGAACAAGAAATCGAAGAAATCGATTTAGTTTTACTAGAGAGTGTTGTTCATCTAAAAGAACAAAGAGATCCAAAAGAGATCGGAGCTTGGTTAAATAGTATAGATGAACTCTTGGAAGAGCGAGTTACCTATATGCGAAAAATAGGCTGGAAGCCTGAAAGAAGATCCAAGTTTAAAGGTAGAGTAGGTAAAAGAAAACCTAGACCAAAGGAATAAATCCTTGACATTTTCCCATCATGTTATCATGATGGATGTATGCAAATACCACCACCTTTTTATATCACTTCTTTTGAAGAAGTTGAAGCTGGTCATATAGTGGGGATCGTAGACTCTTATGGAGCGGTCCATTCCAAATTCACTGGTGAAGATATGGGCTACCATGAGGAGTTCTGGCCGAACCAAACTCATTGCACTTGGAGGTGGTGTAGAAGTCAAGGGATCTATTCTACGATAGTTACTCGTCGTCCAGATATAGAACAAGGAGATGCCATTATTCGACATTTGGAACGAAAGTATAGAATGAAGTTTTTCGAAAATGGTTATCACGATTACGAAGATTTAGAAAAAAGAAGGGACAAAATACAGAAAAGCCTTGATAAGAAAAATAAAAGTGTTAACTTAAAAAAGTCATGAACGACGAACCCAATACAGGAGCAGCAACGACTGCCACAACACCAGAAGCTAGCGGAGTATTTACTGCTATGCTCAAACGTAGCAACACCAAAATCCGACAGGATCGTGCTGATGCTATCAGCGAAGATGCTGAAATTCAGTATCGTCGCGTTGTCGAAGATCTCGAACGAAAGCTCAAAACTATCACTCGTGATCGTAATAATCTTCTCGACCTTTCGCCAACTTCTGCGGACAGCCTTACTCTTGCGAGTAATTTTGATGCAGATAAGTTTGTCGAAGAAGATCTCAAACTTCGTATTAAAGAACGCGAAGTCCGTATTCGCCTTGAAGCTGCGACTGATGGCTACAAGGAATTGTTCGGTAACTAAACCATTAACACTTAGAAATAACTATTATGGGTTACACAAGCTATAATGCTACAACTCGAAGTGCAAGAGCAACCACTAAAGGTTATGCTACTGGTTCTTTAGCCGATACTTTTGTTCAACAAAAAGTCGGTTTGGTTCATGAAGGTCTGAGTCCAAAAGGCTTGGTGGTTCGCGAATGTTGCGATTCCGAAGCGCACCCTAACTCAATCCCAATTCTTCTTGGTCTTGATGTTACAGGTAGTATGGGATACATCCCTCACCAACTTGTCAAAGAAGGTCTCCCAACCTTGATGACTACACTTATTGATAGTGGCCTTCCAGATGCAAGTCTTTGTTTTGCGGCTGTTGGTGATCACTTTACAGATTCTGGACCTTTCCAGATTTCTCAATTCGAAAGCGGAGACGCTGAATTGGATGACTGGTTGACGAAAACTTGGATTGAAGGTAATGGTGGAGGTAATGGCGGGGAAAGTTATATGCTTCCTTGGTATGCTGCTGCAAATCATGTTAAGACTGATTCCTTTGATAAACGTGGACAGAAAGGTTTTATTATTACTATTGGTAATGAGCCTGTTCATAGTTCCATCAGCAAAAATGCAATTGAGAATATTTTTGGTTCTTCTGCAATTGAAGGGTCTGAACTTTCTACATCGCAGATTCTGGCAGAAGCTCGTAAGAAGTGGAATGTTTTCCACATTCACGTTGAATCGGATATGGGCTTCAATGCAGGGAAAGGTAACTGGAAAGAATTGCTTGGTGAAAATTTGATTACTGTTAGTGACTTCAAAACTATTCCGCAAGTTATTGCTGATCTGGTGCTGGCCAACTCTCCAAAAGAAAGTTCTACAGTTCAGAGAGTTTTGTCTGAAGTAAATGACGAACAAGTTGGTGAAGTTTTCACTGAAACAGTTCCCGTTGACGAAGAAGCAATCATGCTTTAAAGAAAAGACAAAAATAATCTTTACAAATACCCTCGCAGGATCTACCCTGTGGGGGTATTTTTATTATGAAAGTTTCAATTGTTTTAGATCTCACTTTCGGTGATTCGGGAAAAGGTTTAGTGGTCGATAATCTTTCCAAAGGAAAAGAGTCATTAGTTGTAAGGTTCTCTGGGGGCCAACAGGTGGGTCATACAGTCGTTGCAGAAGGATTTAGGCATGTGTTCTCCAATATGGGGGCAGGGACTCTCAGAGGCTCGCACACGTATTATACGAAGGATACTACCATGTATTTAAATACTCTGTTTAGAGAGATCGATGTGCTTGTGGATGCTGACAAATTTAACATGGGATTCCGTCAATATTATCATCCACTCGCAATGGTAACGACTCCGTATGATGTGATCGCAAATAGAATGGCCGAAACTAAACAAGGACATGGATCTTGCGGTTTGGGTATCGGCACTACCATGAAACGAAATACCACTCCGTATAAATTTTATGTGTCAGATCTACTAAATCCTGCCATTTTCGAACAGAAGTTAGAAGCGGTAAAGTTTTACTATTCAGATCTTCTTTTTGGTTCCACTGACCTTCATAAAATGTTTAATGATCAGTTGGTAAATGAATTGGAAGATTTTTGCGAATATGTCGAAGTCTTCCGCAAATATCATAAACAAGGATTAATCCAGATCAAAACGATTCGTGAAATTCCTGATCAATACACTGAATTCATCATGGAAGGTTCCCAAGGGATTATGTTGGATATGGATCATGGAATGTTTCCTAATGTCACTTATGCAAACACTACTTGCAAAAATGCCCTAGCTTTCTTACAGAAATACAATAAGAGAGCAATTTATGATATTGAAACCTACTACGTCACTCGCTGCTATCAAACCCGCCATGGAGCAGGTTGGATGTCTAATGAAGATGAGATTCAACTCATCAACAATGAAAATGAAACCAACACGTTCAATAAGTGGCAGAAAGAATTTAGGACAGGAGAGCTTGATGTAGATTTATTGAAACATGCTATTCGTTGTGATGAAGCTCATCATGACATGCTACCTTCTAACAGGTTTAAGCGCAATTTAGTTGTGACTTGTCGTGATCAAAGACCAGACTTTGACATGAACGCTCTGTGTGCTGAATTTTATCGTGATACACATTTTGAGATTGTTTGGTCGAACAATAGCCCCGAACGAGGAAACTTTTCCACCCATATTTAATCTTGACATTTCCCACAAACTCAACAACACAAATTCATGCCAACTAGCTATACTGCAAAATTAATCGACGAAGGTTCTACGCTCAAAGAATTCATTCTTCGTTGCTCAAAGGTGACAGGAGCGTTGTCTCATATGAGAGACGAATCTCTTGCCTCAGAAATCAGACTTCCAGAACTCAGGACTTATCACAAAGATAAATTGAAAGAAGTTGAAAAGAACAAAAAAGAGTTTTTCGCTAAAACGGTAGACGAACGAAAAGCTGAATATGAAAGCGGGTCCACCACTAGGCACAAGATAAAACAAGAACAGGAAGCAGAGAAATCTGTAAAAAAGCAGAGGTTGCTCGATATGGCGGAGCAAGTGAAAGCTTGGGAAGTTCCTGATGAAAGTTTTGATGAATTTAAACTTTTCATGTTGGATCAGATTGAGATTAGCTTGCCGTATGAATTTAACGAGCCTGAAGAGGTTGAAGAGGTTTCGTTCCGAGACTATGATGAAGCGGAGAAGGATAACTTTGAGTGGGAGCTTAACTACCATCGCAAGGAGTGGGAGAAAACACAAGAATATCACAAGAAAGCTTGCAAATGGGTTACTGATCTTTTAGCTAGCGTTGAAAACTTGAAATAGTTTATGGATGAGCTTTTTGATGTGCCTATCCCTCCTATCGTAGTCCATAAATCAGAATCGTATGATGTTTACATTGGCCGACCGAGTAAATGGGGCAATCCCTTTGAAATTGGAAAAGACGGGACTCGAAAAGAAGTCATTGAAAAATATCGCAGTTTTATCTTGACCAATGAAGAGCTATTGGATAGCCTATACGAGCTAGAAGGAAAGCGTTTGGGGTGTTGGTGTAAACCAAAAGCCTGTCACGGAGACATTCTAGTAGAACTGTTCAACAAATATGTCTAAATGTTACAATTAATATTTCACCTAGTCGGAGATTATGTCACCCAAACTGATTGGATGGCGAAAAACAAAACAAAAAATAGTTTTGCTGCTGGTGCTCATGCATTAGTTTATTCACTTCCGTTTCTTTTGTTGGGACCATCGTGGTTGGCCTTCGCAGTGATACTTATCACACACTTTTTTATTGACCGATTTCGATTAGCTCGCTATGTTGTCTTTGGAAAGAACTGGATAACTCAACCCTCTCTTAAATGGAGAGATTGTAGTGGAACTGGATACCATAAGGATGATCCTGCTTGGCTTACTACATGGCTTCTCATTGCTGCTAACAACACTATCCATCTTGCCATCAACTATTCCGCCTTGACATGGCTTTAACTTATGGATGTTCACGACAATCTCATTATTAGGCATTGTAAATCTTCACGACAATCTTATCGTAGTTTGCGAAAATTGGTTGGCATGAAGTGTGCAATACACCCAAAATACATTCGTCCGCAGAGTGTTATATTCTGGATGTCTCAAATTGTGGATGAATACACTCCATATAGAGATCTTAACTCATTTATCGAAGACATCGATCCAAGTAGAGATTTTATGTGTGGCGGGTATGATGAATGTGAAAGTGAATTTCATAAAAGGATTATTCGCAAGCTTGCTAGTCGTTTACGCCACCTAAAAGTGGGGAACTTAGAAGACTATCGTTACTCAAACAAATTTGCTCGCTAAACTATTATGTATTGGTTACTTTATTATCCCATTATTGGATTGGCATTTGCATATTTTATTTTTCGAAAAGTGAATATGTCAGAGGTCGAGTTACAACAAAAAGGACTGGAGCGTTTAATTCCCACTAAGCGAGAATATGAGAAAATCGATCCAGCCTTCTCGACGTTAACGGTAATAATCTTGTGTGCGCTTTTTTGGCTTCCACTTCTAATAAACAAACTATTCACAACACGAAAATAATATGGGACATCACTCAGTAAAATGCGCTGCCACAAATTTAACGATCACTGGAGGTGATTGCTATGCAGGTCAATTTAAATTCAAATGGGAGAGTGATTTTTATCCTCATCTAACTGAACCAATTTCTTTTGGACAGTATGACACCTACGGAAGATTGGATCGGAAAGATGAAGATTCAATCGACATGCCAGATTTCTATCTTCATAGTGAAGTCTTCGAAGAACTCAAAAATATTTGGGTTTCTGAGTGTGAAATTGAAGATCCTGATATTCGTTCGCAAGACCGACCGAAAGAACGATATTTGAAAATACTGGGATTTGAAAAGATTGAAGAGATCCCAGATACTCGTTACAATAAAGTTTACGTGTATCCTGATCTGGAAAACATATCAGTTCGTTCAGATGGGTCATATGTTAAAGTATATCTCAACTCTGTAGAGGTCAAAACAGGGTTCTATACCTTGAAAGCCTTTTTAGAATTCATCAATAGATACAGCGACCATACTATTGATGATTCGTATTTTGATCAAAACCCTTTTGCGAGCAAGATCGATGAGTGTCTGGAATGGTATGATAAAATGAAGCCTGAACTCGTAAAAGCGAAAGGCGGTGAACTAGTGAATACTCTTATTTTACGAACACCACTTGACAGATTACCCATCCATTGTGATAATAAAAATCTGGATGAGTTATTTGAGGTTTTTAGAACTAAAGAGGGGAAGCAGTCGTGGGTCGAGTCGTTGACTGTGTGGAGGAATCTTCAGATCTCTAATGTGGGGTTCTCTAAATCATGGTTCACTAACGCAGGTTGCCAAGACGGAGCTATGGTTGCTGAGGAAAACTTGCATAATATTGCTGGGAAAATTATCAAACGTCTCAAAGATGAAGACGAAGAACAACAGAAAGAATGGGAAAATGAAACTGATTAAAGAAATTCAAAGAAGAGACGGATTCGTTCTTTTTAAGCGTTGGCGAGTTCTAAACCTTGGTTTCATGACTGTTGACATCCACGAGTTCTTTCTACCTGAAGATAACAAAGATTTGGTCTTTGACCGTGATCATTTTTTACATAACCATCCTCGCAGATTCCTTTCGTGGATTATGGATGGCGGATATACTGAGGAATACAAATCAGATCTGAATGCAGAGACCGAAATTCGCGAAATTCGAACGGGAACTTTCAATTGGGTGAACCTCAAATGCTTTCATCGAATTAAAAAGCTTCATGCTCGTTACGTGAAAACTCTCATTTTCACTTCCAAGGATTTGAAGGAATGGGGATTCTTGGACGATAGGGATTCAGACAATCCCGTTATCGTGTCAAATGACGTATATCGCGAATTGAAACCTACGGGACACTGGGAAGAAATTAAGTATGAAAACACCCAAGACTGAGGAAGAGTTGGAATGGGCGGCTGAGTGTCATCTGGTTTCATTATCTGTTACCGACATACTCAATTGTATCGAATATAAAGAAGATCGAGTTGAGTTCGAACGGCTGGTCTCTTTATGTAAAGAAAAGTATGTTCACGAAAAACGAGTTGAACTATTTAAACAAGTTCGCGACATAGGCAGACAAGTTTTAGAAACATCACCTTCTAAGTATGAAAACACAACTTTTAAATAAAGAACAGAAACCCTTTATCACCGCAGATGTATCAGGGGATGATGCGACGATTACTATCGACCCAAGACAATATTTACTAGCAGTGAGAGATTTGGCGAGTAGTAATTCATATACCAATATTATTAAGTTCTCAGATGAAATGGTAATGTTGTTGGATTTACCCGAACGCTTCTATGCGGACGATGAACCTATGGGGACTATGGAAAATTATATTTCAAATCACTTTGAAAATTTTGGTTCGGACTGGGGGTTTCCGCTTAAACTAAAATCAGCTAAACGATCTTACGGCGACCCACCCACTGTTTCAGAGGTTATTAATATTCTACAAGAATTGCCACAAGATTCTCGTTGCTACGTCAGACCAAAATACTACGGTAGAATGGAATATGTGGACGAAATTCCTTTATTTCACAAAGGAATTGGTAGGATGGAGCCAAAAGACAAGCCTTCCCGAGTTACATTTTTGGTTTAGTTCTTGTCGGGAAAATGCCTAGCAACCCAAACTTCCATGAACTTATCAAAGTTAGTAGTCCCATAATCATTTTTCATTAAGCGAGTCAAATGGCGCAATTCCGAGTTTACTGTTTTGCTTGATTTATCACGATGGGCATTATGAATAACATTACTAATAGTAGTCAGTGTATCACTTCGATACATCCCACGGTATCTGATATTTTCCCTCCAACGCTTTTGGGTTTTCGATTTCGGGTTTTGTCCTCCATTTTCCAAGAATTCTACTAGTTCGGTCAACTGTTGTGCATTATGATCCCATCTAACACGAGAAGACCTTATATGTTCATCATCAGTAATCCCTATAGCCTCAAGAACTTGTTCTTTAGTGACACTTTTACGTTTATTCATTAACCAATACGCATTACGGTCGGTGTAAAAAAACAAGGGTTGGTTTGCCACCATGTATGATTTTTCCAACATAGACTGAGTTCTATCACTTTCAATGTCAATAAAGACGTGAATTTCTTTTAGAGTTCCGTCTTCAATATAAAGCTTATCGGTTTTTGAGTAAATGCGATCCTCTGCTTCATTTTTCATCTGCCTAAAACCGTAATATGCAGTCGGTGACGTTTTATATTTTTGATTTATTTTATCTGCATCTAACACTAACGTAACTTTCCCGTTGTTGAGACGATAATCGTTCGTAGGAACGCGAGATACACTGAGATAATAAGGATATTCGTCATTATGCGAACGCTCCGCAGATGTCCCCGAAAAACTGAAGGGGATGTAGCCACTCCGACCTATATCATCAGCCACCAACAAATCATCAACAGCGTGGTAATAATTACCTTGTCCATGTTTCTCTACTAAAAACTGATTATAAAAACTACGAAACGACATAAAGGTAATTATGTAGGCAGTTAAGTAAATAAATATATGAATTTTGCCGACACCCTCAGAAGTATTGAATCGACTATTCTTCTAGAATTCACTCAAGACACCGAGTTTCTTGAAAATGAGATTGTGGCGTGCATTACGTTCTCGAAGGGGGTAAATATAACGGCCAATGATCTGTCAAACAAGGTAACAAAGTCTTGGTGAGGCCAGATGGCGACAAATTCAGAACCAAAGGTTTGATTTTGGATGATTGTAAATTTTACATTGCACAAAATGTTACTAAAAATATTATCAAGAAGAACACTAAAAGTGTTCAATCGCTAGTTTACGGAAGGGTGTTTGATATCGATTTGACGATAGATGAGATTACGGACGAAATCCATTCTGGTCCTTATGAACCCATTACATACAACCCTTTCAAAGTGAAGGAGTATATCAAATCTCGTAGTCGCACACCCAATTACGACCATCCTGAATTTGCAGATAACGCAACACGCCAATCTGCACACGCCAAATACGGCGGGGAGTTCGACGAGTTACCAGACGAAGCTAAAGTCAGCCGTATGGTAAATGATAAGTTTTCTTGCGGTCGTTGCGATAGGGCTGTATTTTTCTTTACAGACTCACCTATGGAGGGGTTGGAGTCCAATCTCTATATGATCAACCCAAGACCTTGCGACGAAGCCGATGTCGAGAATATCAACGCAAATTACAATGGATCGGTTCCTAAATTTGTGTCTAGTTAAAAATAAATACGATTTCTCTTGCAAAAGTGTGAAGCGGTGGTATAAATAAAAGCGTAATGAAGAACATCTTCCAACAACAATGGTATCAGCCTTATCCGATGGATAAGGTCTCGAAATCACATTGTGTTGTTTAAATGTTCTGAAATTAAAAACGCAAAGAAATTCTTGACCTTACCCGATTCATCTGGTAAGGTCTTTTTGTAGGCAACAACGGCGAGATTAAAATTCGTGATCCCCCTTCGGGCAGGACGGTCGTTTAACAATAAAATTTATTATGGGGTGGTATGCTGTCAATTGAAGAAGAGAGTCATGACTCTCTTCTGATATGAAGAAACGGTATGCATAAGGGTTAGCCTTGATCAGCTAAACCAAGGGTTCAATCCCCTACCATCCTATCAAAATTAGTTTTCATATTTTGAATTTAAGGCTTGTGTTAGCAAGTTACCGATGATAGATTTTGAATATCACGAGATAGCTACGTGGTGCTTAAGGTAATATGAAAATATCGGAATGTAGTGTAGCTTGATTTGGGTTCAAGAGATCGCAGGTTCGAATCCTGTCATTCCGACCAAAAATAAATTTTAACACGGTGTAACTCAGTTGGTAGAGTGCTAAGTTTGGATCTTAGATGTCGCAGGTTCGAGTCCTGTCACCGTGACCATATCGCGAGATAGTTTAATTGAAAACACCATTCTAGGATTGAGTGGAGATATAGGTATCAAACCCTGCATCGCGACCAAATTTAATAAATCGCCCTCTAGCATAATGGTAGTGCAACACGTTTTGATCGTGTCAAGTTTCGGTTCGAATCCGAAGGGGGCTTCCAAAAGACAACGTGAAAATCAGTTGATGGGTTAACACTGAAACTGTAATAAGTTGTCCTAGAGGCAGATTTCAACAGGATTGGAGACGTTCCATTAAGGACGGGAGGTGTAGGTTCGAGTCCTACCTGTCTTGTAAATTTAAAATAATACTCGGTGGGGCGGCTGAAGCCATCTTCAACGTGTAGGGACTTTGTAACCGAACCTTATGACGATAAGGCGACGAACTTAGGGTAGCCTTGCTTGACACTAGTATGTAAAACGACTAGGCCACACCGAGTGTTATTTTATAAAACAGGACTATCATATAGTGGTAGTATGGGAGATTCCAAACCTCTTCGCCTCAGTTCGATTCTGAGTGGTCCTGCCAACACAAAATAATGCTTGACTTGATATCGAGTTGAGTATATGATGAGTTGTATAGAGATGGGGTTTGTTGTTGGGCCAACTGTTCAGTTACCGGACATATAACCATCTCGAAATGTAAGTGCGGCAACGATGGCGAGTTGCGGCAGGTTGTAACCCTGCTTCCGCAAGGATTAGTGAGTTCGAATCTCACCACTTACACCAATAATATATGAAAATTTTACACGCTTTAGGCATACCATGTGCTACGTTACTTGTTTGGATTTCTGACATGTCAGCACTAGGTGCTGTTGGAGTAACAGGGTATTTAATGTTTGTGTTTGCAACTCTTGTATTAGAAGACAATTAATAGGAATATATGAAACAATACTTACTAGTTGAACTTAAGGAAAGCGAAGAATATGATCTCGACACTCAGTTAGATTGTATCTCCGACACTTTATCAGAGATGGGTTCTCGAATCTCGGAAAAGCATGATCCAGTCGAAGATCACCATTTAACGGTAATATCAAGACCTTATTTTACACATGGTAGTCCTGATGATTCTTTAGAGGGGTTGGGCAAACAAAATTAAAAACATATGTGCGTGTTGCCTGATGGAAAGGGTAGTAGTCTGTAAAACTGCGGCATAACAATAAGTCTATGGGGGTTCGATTCCCTCGACGCACACCAAATGAAGTAATAGCTCAGTGTTAGAGCACCGTTCGTGGAGAGCGGAGGTCAGTGGTTCAATTCCACTTTACTTCTCCAAATTATGAGATAGTTTAAGTAGAACGGGTGGATTTGTTCCACCTTGTGTAGGTATCGAATCCTACTCTCATAACCAGCACGGTAGTTTAATATGTTGAAGAATGGCCCCATCAACGGGGGTTGATGTTGGTTCCAATCCAGCCTGTGCGACCAATAGGGTGATAGTTTAAAGTAAAACACTTAGAGTCATGACTGAGTATGTTGTATCAAATCAACGATCCCTGCCAATATGAAAACACTGAAAGAATTTGTATCTGACAACAAAAAAGTAAATTTCACCAGATTCAGAAAAGGTAATCTCTGGTATGAAACTGAATGTGGTTTTGAATTTCCCGTTCCTGTTTCGGATGTCGGGGATGCCACTTTTAAAAAGACCGAGAAAGCAATGTTGTTGATGCGTTACATCAGGAAGCATTTGAAAGAGATCGAGGGAAAATAAATTGTAATACCACGGAGCATAAGTAAAGTTATGCTCAAGAGAAAAACCAGAAAAAAGACTTCCGTAATATGGGTCGATTTGGATGATGAAAAGTTTACTAAGTTGGTCGAGGAAAGTAGCAGCATGAAAGGAATAACCGATTTTTTTGGGATATCTAATCAAGGAGGAAATTTTGTAACAATTAAAGAAAGAATAAAGCACCTAAATTTAAACATCGATCATTTTATGAATGCGAATCAAGCATCGCATTATACTCAAAAGATGACAAAAGACAGATTCATCACCGAGTGGTTAATTGACGGACAAATACGAAATAATACACATTTTAAGAAATACCTATTCAAATTTTCTATTTTAGATGATAAATGCAACGCTTGTGGATGTGGTAATGAATGGAACGGGTGTCCCTTGGTATTACAATTGGATCATATAGATGGAAATTCTTCTAATAACAAACTTGACAACCTAAGAATATTATGTCCCAATTGTCACACACAAACCAAAACATTCGCAGGTAAAAATAAAAAAAACAGGACTATCGTATAGTGGTATTACAGAGGACTCCAAACCCTCCTACCTCAGTTCGATTCTGAGTGGTCCTGCCATGAAAAAGCGTGATTTCTTCAAGACCCTGTTTGGGGCGACAGTCGCTACTGCGATACCCACTACGGCAATCTCCGCAGTAGTTCCAGTCATACCACCAGCTCCTGTTGTTTTGTCGCTGGAAGCGCAGATGATACACATAATGCAGAAGGAGATACAGGAAGAAATCGACCGAGAAATTCTCATGCGCTTAATAAAGAAGCGAGATCTTAATAACACAAATTTTTCAAACAGTCCATTAGTTTAATTGGTAAAACGCAAGACTCTGAATCTTGAATAGAAAGTTCGAATCTTTCATGGACCACCAAATTTAAGCAAATTGCTCTTTCGTATAACGGTTTATTACTGGCGGTTTTGATCCGCTCAATCAGAGTTCGATTCTCTGGAGAGCTACCAATTTGAACTCATACACCCGCTACACTAATTAAGTGTATGAGTTCAAGAAAAAAGACATCTGTAGTATGGACAATGTTAGACGATAGTAATTTTTCACAACTAGTATCCGACAGCAAAAATATGAGACAAGTAACTGATGTTTTAAATATTTCCAGTAAAGGCGGAAACTACAAAACTATAAAACAGAGAATAATCCATCTGAATTTGGACACGTCTCATTGGGGAAACGCAAATAAATCCAAAACATTCTTTAGAAAATTAACTAAAGATTCATTTATAAAAGAATGGTTAATCCCAGATAAAGTTCGTTCTGGTTCTGCCCTAAAAAGGCATTTGTTGCGGTTTGGTCTTATAGAAGAAAAGTGTGTTGGCTGTGGTTGCGGCCCTACGTGGGAAAATATATCCCTAATATTACAATTGGATCATATTGATGGAGATTCTTCTAATAATAGAATCTCCAATCTACGTTTGCTTTGTCCGAATTGTCACAGCCAAACTCCGACTTTTGCAGGTAGGGGTAATCTCAAGCCAAAGAAAAAGCATTATTGTAAATGTGGTTCCGAAATTCTCAAGCAAAGTAAAAGCTGTAACAAATGTAAAAGCAGAAATTTTCGCCCAGACAAACACACTCTTCTTCAAGAACTTAAAGAATCAAACTTCCTCCAGCTATCCAAAAAATATGGTGTCTCTGACAACGCCATCAGAAAGTGGTGTGTCGCCTATAATATTCCTACTAAAAAGAAAGAATATATGGATTTTTGGTTTGACACTTGTGATAAAATTAAGTAAATTCAATTGATGAACGAATACTCAGAAGCAGAAGAGAATTTAATTGCTACCATTAGCCCCCATTGGGCGAATGTGATCAAGAAAACCGAAATTAATCCGCCCACACTTTATGCTATCTTGGCAAGAACTTGTTTTGTGGAAAACCGCGAAGGAGCAGAAATTGAAGCTCTAAGACGGGTTTGTAGTGCAATAGATGGATGTGAAGTATATCGAAAAACTAAAGAGTTTGACACACTTTGTCAATTTTAAAACCATTAAACCCTTCGCGCCTCTTTCTGAAAGCGTAATTCGAGGGGTATATTGTAGGGCTGGTGCGCGTAATGAATCATTCGCGAATACGCAAGAAGGGTTCGATTCCCTCTCCTACGACCAAATGCAACATAGTGCTACGATAGCACACCTTATAGCGAGTTAGTAGGATCTGGAGACAGACACCGAAATTTACAGTCGTATTAGACAGGTAGGAGTGAACGCTAAACTCCATATTCAAGGTTAAAGTCCTTGGGGTTGCACCAATACGCTTTTTATTTTAAGAATAATCTTGCTAATTGAGTTTTGTTAGGGTAGCATGTCGCCATGTCAGAAATTTTAGTTGAACCAACTCTTCGCAAACGACCCAAAGCAGTGTCGAACGAGCACAATAAACCAACCTTTCATCCTGAATGGATCGAGGGAAACCCTAGTGCGACACTCGACGGGATTTCTACTATCGAAGATATTGGCAACTCCATCCAACGAATTCTTCACCCAGATGAGCCTAGTGTCGAAAAGGACAAACTCAATGTAAGATCTAGCGGTATTTCTTATACTGGGATTGAAGTTCTTTACCGAAAGGCATCTAAATACAAAAATCCAAGATGGTCCGAGGAAAGTAATTCCTACAAAGCTGCAATCCGCCGTTGGGAGGAGCAACTTATAAAGGATGAAGAAAACCTCAAGGCATGGGAACAGGAGAAAATCCAATACCAATTAGACATGCAAGAGTATGCAGTTCAGAATAGCCTACGTATATTGAAACGCAAAGGTTATACTATTCTGAAAACTGACACCTCAGATTTATATTAAAACAATTCAATATGTAACGTGGCGCAACGGTAACGCTGAAAAGAACCTAAGTGAACGCAAAATCTCTTTATGCTTCGGCTGAGATAGAGTAGAGTAGCGGGTGAATCACATTTCCAAGGTTCGAGTCCTTGGCGTTACACCACCTCAGAATATTTAGCTTGGGCTGCTGGGGTGAACTTATCTGAAAGGCTAAGAAAAATTCCTGCTACATTATCGTCACCGTAATGAACCCCTGCAAATGTTCTAAACATTGACCACAAGTAAACTGAATCAAGAATAGTTTTAGTTTGGGCAGGAGTGAGATCGAAATGATTGAAAAATGCCAATACCGAACCACCAGCGATAGCACCGTGGCCAGCGGGATAACTAGGGTGAGTTGGACAGCCTTCAGGATAGTGAGTCATTGCCGCTCCTTGTGAAGAGATTTCTTCAGGACGAGCTACACCATAAAACCACTTTGTTTCAAATGCCTTATTCCCATATTCTTTAACGCCATCAGCGATGTCTTCGATAACATCTAGAATAGTCTCGGTGAACATATTGTAATCATCATCATTCTGTTTAAGAACAGCACCATCAGCAACAAGCCATTTTAGAATAGCGTGAGGTAGATCCATTGGTAAGTCCATATGGACGATGTTTGCAAGACCACCAACATCTCCCTTAGTAAGCCCTTCATTAAGAAGAGGTTGGGGGATCTCTGTTGGAGCACTACCTTCAAATGGGTAATAGGTGTCCAAGAAAGTTTGCGGGAACACATCATTGACTACATCAGCACGAACCGCTTCTACTTCTGCGGTTAGAGCATCAATATTATCGTCGGTTACTACGAGTCCTAACCCGTTAGTTTTACCTACTTTAGGGCTAGCGAATGCGCTACCGTCAAGATTGTCAAATTGTGATTGAGTCAAGGGATACGAAACGATGTTACCTTGATTGCCTTTGCTGAATTTCATTGCCATGTTATTAATTATGTTTTGTAATATATCGGTTTACTAATTAATAACATGACACGTAACGAAGAGCTATTCGCAGCAAATCCTGATCTTTTTCGTCCATTTGGACTTCCTATCACAGTTTATAAATTCGATGAGGCAGGTCTACAAACCCTTGCAGAATCTACCGATATTGACTATTCTACTCATGAGGGAAACGATGCTATTTTGTTTTTATCCAGCATTAATGCATTCATTGACGTTCCGTCAAATGTTGTAGATGCAGACTCTGGGGTATTGACTCTTAAAAATAAAGTAGTCGGAGCTAGTAAATTAACCTTCAGTGAAGACTGGAATATTGCTGGTGTCGATGAAGCCATTCTTTTGGCGAATGATAGCGAAGCTACCGTGGCATGGTCTTATGACGCTGCTGGCGAAGGTTCCTTCACTTCTACTCTCACTATTGTTTAATCAACATTAACCTTTTAAATTCCCATCAAGAATTCTTGATGGGAATTTTTTTGGCAAACATCTTGACTTATTGAAATAAGATGTCAGAGTGTCTTTAGCACTGTGGCGGAACGGTAAACGCTAGGTGAGTTCTCTCAGCACTGGACTCAGTAATTACCACCAAGAGATAGATGCGGTTAGAAGCCAATTCTCTTCCAAGGTTCGAGTCCTTGGCAGTGCTCCATGTTACTAGATATCGCAATCGGAGATGCTTATGGGGCTGGATTTGAATTTGTCAGTCCTGAAAAAGTCAAGAAAAATAACACACTTGAACGTTATTTTTCTCACAGTCTTGGTGATCTGAAAGAAGGTCAATACACTGATGATACACAAATGTCTCTAGCTATCGCTGAGTTGCTTGTAGAGGATGTTGAGTGGACTCCGCTTAACATTGCACAGAAATTTGTAACCTGCTATAAGAGAGATCCTAGAGATGGCTATGCAAAGGGATTCCAAGCTTTTTTGGAAGAGATCGAAGATGGAGAGGAATTTCTAGCCAAAATCAAACCAAAAAGCATGAGGAATGGGGCTGCTATGCGTTCAGTTCCTTTAGGTTATATTAAGGATATCCCAGAGCTTTTAGAGAAAGCGGAAATTCAAGCTAAATTAACTCACGATACCCCTATTGGTATTTTGAGTTCACAAGCAGTTGCATTGTTAGCACACTACGTGATTTATGAAGACTATGGTGAATACGCATTCATCAACACGAACGGTCCAAGCAAATTTCTCAAGAAACATATTGGAATGGAGTTTTCCAGTAGTTGGTTTCGTAAAGTTGGGTGTGATGCATACGAGACTGTTTCGGGTGTCTTAACTACTTTAGAGCATTCGTTCAACCGTAACGATATCCTTCAAAATTCTGTTGCGCTTACAGGAGACACCGATTCTGTTGCCTCTATTGCCAACGGGATTTTCCAATATCCAAGATGGATGACTGATGTGGAATCGGACCCATCATTTTTGGAGTCAGTAGCACCCCCAGAGTTTCTTCTTTATGATCTGGAGAACGGAGATTATGGTAGAGATTACATTAGAATGCTTGACATCAGATTAAAACATGCTTTCATTGATGATGACACCACGCCAACGAGTTCAACGTAGATGGGAGCGAATGAGTCCTGAACAAAGAGAAAAGAGACTCAAACGCAAAGCCAAGACTAAGGCCAAAAAACAAAAAATAGAAGCAGAAAAATTCAATCGTTACGTTACTTGCTGTAAAGACAATATCGTGGATTGGTCTTGTTATTGCTCTTACGGCTGTGATGCTTGCTACATTTCCAAGGAATGTTCTGTGTGTCATCGAGGATACAAAATAGACCAATTGAAAAATCTCCAGAATAAACTTGACTCACAGAGTAAAAATGAGTAAGTTGCCCTCGTTATGCAAAAACTTCCATCCGTTGAACACACTACTGTTCGCTCTCACGATTTTGAACGACACACTATGGGGGTTGCTCCTGAAAGTGTCAACCAAGTCGCATTCTATCTTCGCGATGGAATTTACTCTGATAATATCCTAGCATGTATTCGGGAATATACGACTAATGCTCTTGATGAGCACGTAAAACTCAAAATTGACCGACCTGTCGAGGTTCGTCTGACTGAAACTGAAATTAAAATTCGGGATTACGGTCTTGGATTGGATAAAGACTCTATGTTCAAGGTATTCGGCCAACTGGGGATGTCTGGAAAGAGGGCTGACAATGAGCAAGCGGGTTGTTTTGGAATTGGTTCTTCAGCGGCATTCAGTTACTCTGAAAGCTTTACGGGCGTTTGTGTGAATGATGGTATTAAAAGCATTTACTTTTTCGTTCTTGAAGAAGTTGACGGCTGTAGTGTTCCAACTGCTAACCTGATTTCTGAAGATTTTTCTGATGAACCTTCAGGAATTGAGATCACCATTCCTATTCAAGATTTTGATTTCCCTGCTTTTCAGAAAAAGGCTACGAAACTTTACGCTGGATCTTTCTCCAACATCGACTTCCAGATTGACTTTGGTGACGGATTCGAGCAACAAACCATTACATTCGATTCGATTCTTTTTGAAGATAGTGTGATTGTGGATGGCTGTAAAATTCCTTTCATTATTCATGAAAATGATAACTTCAAGGGGCAGAAGGTCAAGATGGGGCCAGTATGTTATTCTCATTATTTTGATGACATTGATGACTTAATTTCTAAAAGTATTTTAGTGGAAGTGCCTATTGGGTCTATTGATTTAGCTATCTCACGAGAAAGCATCAAAAGCACGAAAAGAGGAACTGCTTTTTTGACTCAAGTTGGGGAGCAAATTACACAAAGAATTTCTGAATTGATTGAAGAATTCTCGAAAGATCCAACTCCGCTTGACATCTTCCTTTCTCACCAAGAAACCCTACCTAAGGGTAATGGCTGGTTTAAACCTAGTCAAATCAGAAAGCATATCACCACTACCACCCCTCTTGAATTCATGAAGAAGACTGGGGATTTCTGGGAGGAGACTTCTAAGAAATGGCAGAACGTTCGTTTGACTCGATATAGTTCACGCTACTATGATCACAACACTTTCGAGCATATTTTGATCGTAGGAACCAAGCCCTTTGGAGCTACCAAGATTGAACACCTCAGTGGAGACATGCCTCATATTGATGCTAAGAAATGCCTCTATATTAAGTCTGATATGGAACCTACTGACATTGACGAATGTGTTCGTGATTTGGTTGTGGACCTTCGTAAGTATGATTGGCCAAAAGCTAAGAGAACTGTTAAGACTGGTTCTGAAAGAACTCTTCGTGCTCGCATTTCTGATGATAATTCTAGTAGTTATTTTACTGAAGCTAGGTGGATCGATTACTACGGCAATCTTGATGCAGGGGGTTTTATTGCTTGGGCTACTGAAGACCAAGTGGCACGAAAGGGTTATAAAGGGGCTGGAATTCTAGTGGTTAACACTGAGCGAGGTAAGAAGTTTTGTGAGAAGCAGGGGTTTACTCATATCGATACTTGGATCGCAAATAATAAAGATCGCTATCGTTCTGAAATCGAACAAAATTCCAAAGGAGTCTATTTCGAACAATTACCGCACCCTATCCGCGATTGTTTTGATCAAGATCTGATCAAAACCAAGAAGATTTCCAAAGAAGCTCATATTGCATCCAATTTTATCACAGAAAAGATTGAAGTAGAACTTGACAAGAAAGCTAAGAAGGTGCAAGATCTTCTCAACGGCGAAACTTTGATAAGTTCGTCAATGATGCTATTGGCCGACTTGCCATGGAAAGTTCCTCAAAAAGTCAAAGACCAAATCCGAAAAACTATTACATTACTCTAAAATGATTAAATCAATTTTTACTAATCCGTTCACCATTGTAGCTCTTTCTAACGGAACTACGCTGAACGTCCCTAACGATCATATTAATATTGATCGAATCATGGACACGCTCGAAAACACTGATGACGAAGATATGTTGCTGGACCTCCTTAAAGGAAAGCAAGATCTTAGTCAGATTGACACCAGCGGTCTTGTGTTTGAAGATGATGGTATTTTTTATAATGGCACACAACTCCACGGGGTTCTGGTCGATACTATCCAACAACTCATTGAAGGAGGGTTTCCTAATTTGTCTGGTATGAAGAATTTTCTTGAAAATCTTTTGGAGAATCCTTCTGAGAATTCCCAAAATGAGCTTTACGAATTCTTATCTTACAAGCAACTTCCTATTACGGAAGACGGTTGCTTCTTAGCCTATAAATCCGTCCAGCTTGACGGTTACTCTCACCACGGGAACACTGATGTAACAGTTGTTAGTGGCGAAGTTGATGCAAATGGACATATCCTGAATTCTGTTGGAGCGGTCATTGAAGTCCCTCGTTCTGAGGTTAATGATAATTTGAATAGTCATTGTTCAACTGGCCTTCATGTCGGTTCCCTCGATTATGCCAAAGGTTTCCATGCCAGCAATTCGAATCTTCTGATTTGTAAGATCAATCCTCGTGATGTGGTCTGTGTCCCTAACGATTCCAATTGCCAGAAGGTTCGCGTTTCGCGTTACGAGGTCATTGAGCCGTTTGTAGAGGAAATCGTTGAACCTCAGGTCAAAGTTGAATCTGGAGGAGTTGAGGAGTCTCACGAAGGCGAGAAAAGAGATAAGGTTGTTGTTAAGATTGAAAAATACATTGACAATAAAATCCAAGCTGGGAGTCTTTTTGTTACACTTAAGCAAATTCAAAGTTCTTTCTCTCCTGACACTCCACCTATCTTGACAATCTTGAATGCTATTAACAATCTTCCAAGCAATGGAACGAAGTTCGTGTTCGAATTTGATAGTAAGTCCGCAGGTAAGTCCATCGTTCGTTTTAAGTAGAGATGGGACTACAAATTCGCAAATGCCCTTGCTGCTCGTCTTTTACGACTTGGGCAAGTGGCGGAATTTGGGGTTGTGGTGATTGCACTTTTGTATCTCATATTGAGAACGAGGAAGACGTTTTACTGTCTGATGATGGTGAGATAGATATTGAAATTGAAGAGCCTGATGATACAGTTGGGTTCGACGATGAAGATTAACTATTATGAGTGCGGATTACATACAAGCTAAATTAGATCCAACTATCAAAACTGTTTCTGTCACTTTTGGGGGTGATAATCGATACACGTATAAAACTCGCATTCCATTCCAGCCAAATGATCTGGGGTTGGTCCGTGTTAAACACGAGGTCAAAGTGGTCAAGATTACTGAAATACACGATGAGCCTCGTTTCGACACATCTTTGAAATATCAATGGATCTTTCAGAAAGTTGAACGATCCTCTAGTAAAGATCTCGAAAAAGAAGATGCTCGTTTTAGATCCGCTCTTGAAGCTAAAAATACTGATGGCGAGCGTAGATACACCGCCGAACAACTTCAAAAGATGTTCTTCAAGCCACAAGAAGACAACTTCCCTCTATCTGATACAGAAATAATGTTGTGAAACCTGATCTTGCGGCATAATTAAGTTTATGCCGCAAGATCCACAAGAGTATCTGAGATTCAACACAGGGTCAATTGACCAGCTTATTAAACAGAAGCTAAGTTCGGAGTTCCCTGATGTTAATCAGAGAGGATCTTCCGCCAGCATTTTGTCTGAAACAGTTGCTTCTGTTTTTTCGCTCCTGATGTTCCAATTGAACAGAACTGCATCTAATAGTTCTTTCACAAAGACCAATTCAGTTGAAGCCTTAATCAATCAGACTAAAATTCTTGGTTATAATCCAGTTGGTCATCAAGCCTCCTCGATGTTTGTTGATATTAGCACTTCTAGAACTCTAAGCACGATTAGTTACACTATCCCACGTTACAGCTTCGTGGAAACTTCCTCAGGACGTTTCTCCCTAGAGAGAGACCTCACATTCACAAACACATTCACACACGAGTCTACGGTGTTTGAGGATTTGATCCTCAAAGGAGGTAAATACATCGAACATCCTCTTATTTTTGCGAGTGGTGATCCTAATCAAAAATACATCTTGTCTCGCGGAGACAATATAGTCGATCATAACAATATCGATGTGTATGTAAGAGAACCTAACGGAAAATGGCAGGAGTTTGAAAGAGTTGACAGTCTTTTTCTTTCTGATGGTAAGGCTAAGTCGTTTGAATCTCGTTATAACGATAAAGGTTCGTATGATATCACTTTTGGTGATGGTATCAATGGTTGTCTCATTCCCACTAATTCAGAAATCGCAATTTACTATTTGGCTATCAATAATGATACTGAAGTTATCGATTCTGGGGCAGTGGAACTACAGCCAATTGGCCGTTTGAACACCACACAGTTCAACTCGATTCTTCTTGACATCGTAGATACAACCAAGTCTCTCTATCTAAATGAATTGAAGACCACCTTTGCAGCGACCAACACTTCTCCGTCCACCCCAAAGTCAGATCCTGAAACTGTCACTGAGATCAGAAAGAATGCCCCATCTTCTTTCAAAGCTCAAAATCGCTTGGTAACTAAAGAAGATTACCGAAGCTTTGTGTTGAACAATTTTTCAGATTTCGTTTCAGATGTTTTAATCCTTTCAAATGAAGAATATCTTGACAGCTACATCAAATATTATTCTAATTTAGGTCTGAACAAACCTTTCGAAGAGAATCGAGCACTATTCAATCAGTTGAATTTCTCCAGTGCGGTTAACTTCAACAACGTCTATCTTTTCCTCATTCCTAAAAGCGGAAATTATGTAACCGATGTCCAGAAGCAATTAATTGTTGACAAAATCTCAAAAACAAAAACTTTGTCAGCGGAAATCGTTCCTTCCGATGGGATTATAATCAATTTTGGAGTAGCTACACCTATTGATGCTATTTTGTTTTCAGACCTTCAGGACAGCGGACTGCTTGTGTCGAAAACCCCAAACACCAATCGTAGTGAAGACGATCTTAGAGTAGAAGTGTTAAGCACTATCAGAACTTATTTCAATGAGCGTTCGCTTCAGTTTGACCAGACCATTGATGTCTCGGAAATTAATAGCCGAATTTTATCGGTCGATGGTGTTCAGGGAATTTCAACATATAATGGTGATATTGTCAACTCTGGATTGAGTCTTTATGAATGGAACCCTTCGTTTCCTGAAAGAATTACCAGTGCGCCACCCACAAACATTTTCACAGGCATCTTTGTTCCTCGTTTTGTGGATGATGATCTTCTAAACAAAATTACTTTCAAATAATGTCGAACAACAACTTGATCCTCTCAGGGAGAAATTATCTCCGCTTTCCTGTCAAAGATGAATTTTATCCAACCGATACAATTTGTGTTGATTTTGACTTGACGCTTCGTAATTGGAATCAACCTTACAGTTCACAGATTGTAGGGAATTTCGAGAATCAAGGCTATGGCGTATTCTATCAAAATGGTATCGAAGAGATTTCAGATTTCACTATTCTAGATTGTGGAAATAGTCATCTATTTTACTTCAACCAAACAGGTAAATTGCTCTCACAGAGAGACTTTCCCAGTCAAACCAACCCAATTAATATAGTAACCCAAACGATTGATCATTTTGGAAATAAGTATTACTACGATCAAGGAAATAACAAAGTGTTTCGTTTTAATTCCGCCAATATTCTCAAAACAGAATTCCAATTGATCGGAGAATTGTTTGATGTGACCTCTATCAATGTGAATAGCAATGGAGCGGTATTCTTTATGAATGTGGCGGAACAAATCATTCTCGAATACACGAATGCGGGATCTTATGTTAGACCACATGCTCTGATTGAGCCAGAACATAATAATTTTGTGATCACCAGTGAAGATGTGATTAAAACGTTTTATTCAAATAAAGGGACTCCAATGCTCACTGATTGTGACGGCAATTATTACAATCTTTTTGGTAACAACATTTATCGAAACGGAAATCCTTTCTTCTATGCCAGTTCCAAGGTTAACACATTTGGTATTGATGTCGATGATAATATTTGGATTGTTTATCAAGGAAACCAAATGATTAAGATGACTAAACGTGGTAGAGTCATTTTCAATAAACAGTTCCATAACATTAAACCTTGTTTGTCTGATCCTTGCGACACTTCAAAGGAAGGTGTGAACATTTCCTTTACTAGAGAATTGACTTTGGACGGTTATCAGGAATATACATGGGTTCTTCTCGGAAATTCGAGTTATGCCTTGAAATTGGACGGAAGTGCAAACATCATTGATTGTATCTTATTGACCAATTTACTTGATTCAGAAAGATACCCTGATACCTCATTCGAGGATGTTAAATTTTGCACCAATGGGGATTTCACTGCATTTCGACACAAAAAAAACTATAGTGTCAACTGTGCCAACAATAAAGATTCTCGCATTGTTGCTAGAATTGCTATTACAGATCCTTGTGATGGAAACACCAGATTCAAAACTCTTTCTCATAATGTGACTTCTCTTTCTGGAACACACAACATCAAGTTTTTGTATAATGGATTGGATGGTCAAGGTAAACTCTTTTTGAATGGAAATGTGGTTGACAGTTTCGAAGAAGTAGGTTCTATTGCTTATGAAATTGAAAATCGAAGACCTACATTGATTGGTGCTGAAAGTGGAAGCTTTAGGGCCAAGAAAGAAGAATTGGGTATTCTAGATCCAATTTTTTTCCGAGGTGTCATTTCCGATCTTGTGCTATCTCGATCAACAAGTAACTTCGCTCAGAGAAAAAGAAAACTTGCTCCTATAAAGTTGGAATTTCCAACCACGTATCCAATTTCCTTCAAAGAAAAAGTTGATAAGTTCTTCCTCTTCCGTTCTAATGGGTTCAAGTCTTCGAAGTTCAATATTAACATCGTTGATAGTGGATTTGAGGATGAGGAAGATCAGAAGCAGATTAGTGATGAAATATTTAACATCGTAGAAGAAAATGTTCCTGTCCAAAATGAACTAAATAGATTAGAATGGAAGACCGATTTGCGTTTGAAAGATCTGCGTGAAATAGCCCTTCCCTCGTTCCCCACTCGCCCATTTTAAACAATAAAAATTATGTCCCTTTGTATAGACAACCGTGAAGGTTATGCCAAATTAGACACCTTCTGCTTTCGCGTAGGTGGTAATATCACGCCAGAAACCTTGATTGATTTTGGTGATGGTAGAACTGAAATGGTGGACAACCGTGCTGTTATCACCCATTCATATGAACGTTACGGCACATTTAAAGCCTGTTTAAGGACTTGTGAAGAAGTAGCGGATGATGCGAAAGATTGTTTAGTTGTAGCAGTTAAACCTTACATTAAAGATGCCATTGAATTTGAAGCTGCCCCTGAAAGTGGCCTAGCATCTGTTGATGATGGAATGAACTTTAGAGTCTGTGTCACAACCAATTGCCCTCCACCTATCCGTGTTCGTTTGTCGGTGAAAGATACCCTTTCACCTCCAGTGGAAGAATTACCAGATACCCCTTTTCAAAATTGCCTCCCTCGACACTACTTCTCGACCAATGAAACTTTTGAAGATGGAGTTGTTATTCTCGACAGCCCTTCTAAGATTTTTGTAAATGGAATATTGTGTGGGTGGCGAGATTCATTCTGTTTTGGTTATTATGATGATTTTCCTTCAGAGAAAGAGATTGAAGTTGTCCTTGAAAGATCTTGTGATGAGTGCTTCGATATTGACTGGGATGTTTGTGAGCCTGTCACATCTTGCTACATTTATGGGACAGAGCACCTTCCTTTGATTGATGCAGATCTTGGGTTTTAATACTTGTATTCGTTGGGTTTTAAGCTTAAATACAGGAAATGATTGGAATTACCATCGCCTCCCCAAATTATAGTAACTCTGGAATTGCTGAAGAATCTAGAAGACGTTTTATGAAACACACAGGGCTTAACTGCTTTGTTCTTCATACAACGAACGAAAGAAACTATACTGCTAAGTTACAACTCTCCAGTATCCCTAAAAAAGGATCAGTTGTTTTCTTCGATGCTGATTTGTGGTTTATGAAAGATACTGATCTTTCTGAATTTGATAATCGCGAAGAATTCTTCGCAGTCAAAGATTGCGATGGCCATCCTTACAACTGTGAAAATTGGCCTGACTCTTTTTCTTATAAAGATTGTCAAAATTTAGGAATGGACCCAACCAAATACTTCAATGGCGGTTTTATGATTTTCAATAGAAGGCACGAGAAGATATTTGAAAATGCCCTCAATCACATGAGAATGAAGCCTAACGACTTCGCTGATTTTGGCGAACAGTCTGCCGTCAATTACGCCGTCCAGAATTCTGACACCCCTCTAGAGCTACTACCAGTAAATTACAATGCAATGGTGGGTGGTTCTATAGACGTTAAAGATCTTTGCGACGACCCATATGCAGTTCATGCTGCTGGAGTTCCTTTCAGTCATAAGATTAAACTTCTAAATTACATTGTAGGGGAAGAGTAATTACTAATATTATGAGAAACCTAATTGCGGTAATCAATGATTACGATGAGGAAACTGAATTTAGAAAAACTTGTATCGACAGTCTTAAGCGATATGCGGAAGAGATGGGATGTGATTTCGAGGAATTTAAAACTGAAAAAGTTGTATTTAAAGAAGAAACCCCACATTGGAAAAAACTAACTTTGATCGAAGAATTTGCGGTAGGAGAACGTTATGCAAAATATGACAAACTCTTATATTTAGATATTGACATTTTTTACAATGAAAATTGTATGGATGGCAACACCATACCTGAAGAAAATAACATTTTTCATTGGTTTGATAGAAGAGGTGCGGAATTCATGTCGGCGCAAGATTTTTATATGGAAGAAGAATGGATTAAAGAATTTGAAGAAGATATGCTAGACACATATCAAGTTGAGAAACCTTCATTCTTTACTTATTTCAATTCGGGGGTTTTGATTATGGATAGAAGCGGTGCTCAGAAGCTTACTAATACTATCCAGAAATATAAACCTTGTTGGCCATTGTCTTGTTCGAATTTTGAACAAGGATATTTGAATTTCGCGACAATAAAATCAGTAGAAGAAGAAGGGCTGAAATATACACCCCTTTCTAATATTTGGAATATGATGCAATTAGCGGAAGGATGCTGCAACTTAGGTATTTTCAATCACTTTGCCGCCCCCGAAGGAGACCGCTTAGGAGGATTTATGGAAAAATGGAAAAATGTCCTTTAGGTAAAAATGGAAGTATTGTTACCTCTGAATAATCCATGTGAATTCATAGGATCGATTTCCTCGACTTGATAACCTAAATCAAAAAGAAGCCTAGCATAGTTTTTCTCTCTTAAATGAATATGCTCAAAGAAGATCTCTAAAGGTCTTCTTTTTCTTGCGGAGAGATAACGTTGTAGGATGTCGAAATCATACCCTTCTGCATCCACATAGAGGTATTTAGCATCTGGTAAAAGAGTGGCATCAATTGCATCAGCTTTATACTTAACAGTTCCTTCCATCCCATGTTTGGATGCATGGTCTTCAAACATGGACCCTAACTGATTACTCCAACAAACGTCTACTTCAGGTCTCGGTAAAAACATAGTGCATGAGGATGAATTGTCACACACTACAGCCTTCTCTATCACTTCTACGTTTGGGTTGTCTTTATAAAACCATTCACAACACTTGAAAAGTTCTTTAATGGGTTCGAATAGTAAACACTTCTTAACTACATCTTTATTGATTAAACTCGATACGTGGTCATCCCCAATATGAGCACCGATTTGTATTAGATCCAGCATTTCATTATTCGTTGATGATACTTACTAGATCAGATGTCTCAACCACGCTTTCTTTAACTTCGAAATAGTTGAAATTGGTATCGCGACTAAGTTTGATATGGAGGTGGTCGTAAGGAATTTGCATTTTGCACTGTTTTTCGAGAATGTAACGAGCGAGTTTATTTGAAATAACATAAGCAGGTTGAAGTAGAGTAGTTTCTTTGCAATAATCAAAATCATCATTATAGTGCTCACTAACGACATTGGTCCATGTCCTCACAAAATCAATTCTGTGCAATTGAAGGTGATCGAGTTCTTTAGGAAGCCGTTCTAAATAGTATTTGAGTTTTTCTTTGTCGATAATGTTGAAATCGTCTTCAAAAACAACTCCGAAGTCATCTCCACTATCCACAATTTGCTTCAGAGCCATTAAGTGGCCATGATAGCAACACTTTTCACCTAAGCTGATAGGATGCCCCCAGTGACCTTCCTCGTGCGAAAGGGAACCTTCAGGCATTAGTTGTTTATCGAAGCTATTGATTTTATGAATAGCTTCTCCAAGAACTTCTTCTTGCTTATCTATGTTTTCAATTCTCCCGTTGCGAGGAACCGACACTACATAATACTTCATGGATTTTACTTATTTGCTTGACACTACATTTCAAGTAAATGGAGCGAGGAAAGACTAAATATAAGTGTTATGACTGATATTAAAGACACCAAAGAATTGATTAGCCTCATCGCCGTTCTCGCCAAAGCTTTTAAAGAAGCAAGTGCTGATGGTAAGGTTGACGCTGCTGATCTCGCTGTTTTGATTCAAATCATTCCTGTTATTGCACCCGCTCTTGATGGAGTTTCAACTATCCCTGAAGAACTCAAGGATCTTGACGCTGCTGAAACTGCTGAAATCATCGACTCTGTAAAAGGAGTGGTTGGCCAGCTTGCGGATGAAAAATATGTTGAAGTTGCTGATCGTGCTCTCAAGGCAGGTTCAGAACTTTTTGAGATCGTTAAGATCCTCAAGGGATAATCAAAACCATCACAATTTAACCAAAAAGGAGGCTCAATTGAGCCTCCTTTTTGTTTTAGTATCTACGCCTGTAACCACAAACAGAGCATTCTAGTAAGTGAGTTCCCTCTACGTCCTTCAAAGCACAAGTCTCTTCCCATTCTGACCACTTTCGTGTAACATAATCCTCTTCAAATTCACACCATTCCTCTTCTTCATAAAAGAATTCTCTCTCTGTAGTGTGATCACATTCCTTTTCCTTACCGACAGGTTCAGGTATGCGCGAAGGTAGTCCGTAGAGATCTTGGCCATTGAGCTTTTGTTCTGGAGTGTAATTGTAGTTACCCATAATTTGTGAGTTGAGCCATACGATTGGGAAGTCCTAATTCACTCAACCGAACTCTTCGTTTATGTTTTTTGAGATGATATGTGGCAGTTCCCACAAAAGGTGATTCATAAGCCTTCTTAATCTTAACCTTTCGGCCAATTAGATGACAAACACATCCACTATTATCTCCATGTTGGCGAGCTTCACACTGGACAACTGTGAATTTTTTACCGATGATGTCATTATCCCTATCAAGGGGATTTGTTTTAACTGTAGCCATTTAATTAATAAGGTTCGATGTAACCGCAATTATCACAAATGCTAACTATAAAGCCTCCGCCTATATGCTTGCCTTGAGATTGAACACATTTTGCTTCTTGGAAGAGTTGGTCTTTACTTCTTTGTAGATCCAGTTTTAGACGTTCTGTGGTTTCTTTCAACTCCTTAGTGAGGCGAACAATATAATCATCCTCCAGCACCAAAGATTTCAAATCATCATCTGACAAATCGATCAAATCCTCTTGAGATAGATTTTCAATCTTCATAATTTTTTTGATAATGGGGTATAGTTTTGAAAGTGACAACGTTCCAGAACTCAGTGAAGAGTGCGGTGTTTTCACTTTCGGGATTATTTGTTTGAAATGATGTAGTAGCAATTACCAAGAATAACATTCCCAAATAGAAGAATAGTGCTATCAAAACAAGCCAAATGAACCTAAAAGCGTAAAATACAAAAGCCATATTAATCGACGTTTAGAAGGTGACGGTATGCTTCGACTAGTAGTTCTACTGCGAAATCGTTGTCAAATTCAAAATTCAAATCATCAACGAGATTTTCAACTTTAGATTTCATGTCCTCGCAAAGTTCGGTGACCTCAGGAACGGTGTAGTTTTGAGGATTCACTTTAAGATCTAAACAGAGATCAAATACAGGGGTTCCAACCAAACTAACAGGATATTCTCCAGTTCGGAAAAATTCTTGAGAACAGTAAGAAAGGCGAACCATATGGCTTACGTTTTTAGGAGAAAAGCCATACCTATCTAGTTGAGCTTTACGCTTACCTCCCAATGCCCCTGTTCGCTCTCCTAAGGCTAGACGAGCTTCATTATGAGTGTATCCTCTCAGAGAGTGGACCAGAGTTCCAGAGTTTACTAAGCGATCACGGTTCAACTGCATCTTTTGGAAGACTGGATGAGTTTGTGTGAAGACGCTAGGATCTGCAAAAAGACATTCCATACTATTGGTGTTGGTTTTTTTGAGAAGTTTCAGGAAATGCTGAAACTCAAAAAAACATTCATCCTTTTCGTCGGTAGTGGTTACTTTCACTTTGTCTCGCTCGAATCCCCATAGAGGATTGAGGTTGTCTGACAAATAAAGACCACGTTCATCTTCATCAGAGTCTGCATGATTTAGGCCGTAGAGATGGGAACCTCCCAAGTATTTACATAAAAAATTCATAATGTGGTGGTAGACTACTAAATAGTAGTGTGGATGTCAATAAAATAAAATACAAAAGCGAACGAAAGGAGCATAAATTTCCAAGAACTACTGGAATATACCTTATTGGATTTGAAGGAACGAATAAAGTTTATATTGGAAGTGCTTCATGTCAAATTTTTAATTCTGATGGATTTAATGGTCGTTGGAAAGGCCATCTTTCCTCTCTTAAAAAACAAAAATTTGTCTGCGTTAAACTACAACACGCATTCAATAAATACGGAGAATCTTCGATGTTCTTCCGTGTAGTAGAAGAATGCGATCCCGAAAACTGTTTAAAACGTGAACAGTTTTTTATTGATAAATTCAATTCATTTGAAAATGGTTACAATTCAAGACCAGATGCTAAAAGTAATTTAGGATTTAAACACTCAAAAGAATCAAAACAAAAAATGATTAATTCTGCGAAAAAGTTTAGAGAACGCCATAAGCCCGAAGTAATAAAATTACTCAAAAGTGGTTATGATGGTCGTAAAATTGCGAGAACTTTGGGTATATCTAGATGTCTAGTGGGTCGTCTAATTAAAGAGGAAGGTATCGGACATCTACCTAGACGAGGATCGGTGGGGCGTGTGGTGAGACAGTATCAAAATGATGAATTGATTGGTGAATGGAGAACTATAGAGGAAGCAGCAGAAAAACTAAATTTATCGGAATCGACTATTAGGCGTTATTTAAACAAAGAAGTCAAAAAACCCAAATTAGATTTACGAAGCCATTAACGTTTAAGTTTCTTTGTATGTTTGCGCCATGCATGAGCGATTAAGTTGGACTTTCCTTGTTTACTATGACCTGTATAAGAAAACCAATCATTCAGTCTAGAAATCCCGAATCTGTTGAAGAAATTAGTGTAAATTTCAGGGCCACGAGATGATGGCCTAAACGGATTAATATCATTCAAAGCTTCCAAATTTCGAACAAGACTCAAAAAGCGTTTATCGTTAATTCCTAAAGGAATTAAAGGTGAAACACACGGTTTCACGTTAACCGCAGGTCAACCATTTCCCTCATCATCCCACCAATGTGAAATGATATCAACATTTTGATGATTCCAATTTACTAGGGTGTTTGCGGCTTTTCGTAAACGTCTTTTATTAAAAGTGTTTCTCATTAATCTATGAAGGTTGTGAATTGGTTGTCCCAAAGCCACTTATCAGACTTCTGAGATTTCAAATCCTTGAAGTATTTTCCGTTAGCAATGCTTAGGTGTGGTAGGTTATAACGACTGAGATTGTTTTTGTCAACATCTTTCTTTAAAGAAAAGTTGGCGGTTAAATCCAAATCGTCAATTAGCCGCCAGACATTATCGTCCATAAGGCTGATGAAGCTTACCCAATACCCTTTCCGAGAAAGAAGAACCCGAGTGTTGTCAAGATCAAATCCCACTTTAAATTTCTTACCCACAACACTCTGAAGAGCCTTAGGGTTGGGTTTAATTTTGTGATAGGAGTTTGCCCTATAGATTCCAATTTTAGACGTTCTGAGGGCAGTATGAAGTATTAAGCCAGTCTCCTTGCGGATGAACCAGTTCCACAAGTGAGCAAGATCGTAAGAGAACTGAAGACGAACTCCAGTCTTATCTTGAACCAACTTTCCTGTAGCGGTATATTGCATTAATTGAACTCTAAAGCAATTTAAGGAAAACGCAAGACTTTTCTACAAACAAAAGGCCACTCGAAATGAGCAGCCTTTTATTTTCTATTGAGATACCATTGATTGCATCTTCAAATAGAGGTCAATACCGTATTTATCGACGATCCAGTCTGAATGGCGATTAACGATTTCCTCGTTAAGCTGTTCAGCAAGCTTTTCGGCTTGAGATGTCAACCTAGCGATGTCATCAGCTAGGTCTTTGGCGGTTTTCTGTTTTTTGTCGTTGTGTTTTAGTGACATATTTTTATCGTGAGACCGCTATAAGCCGACATCTCACAAAGTTCTTGACAATGAAGTAATTCTGGTTTATCTTTACTTCGTTTAGCCTCTGCCAAGGCTTCTTCGATAGCAGTCTCCCTATTGTCATAATTCCCCATATGGAATTTCTGCTTTAGGGGTTCTCGCTTATCCAAATACTCAACTAGAAATAATTTCATAGGACTACTTTGGAATACCACATTTTACTCACTCCTCCTTGGGTTACGTGTTCCCAAACTTGATCTTCATCCCATAAAAAGAATTCAGAAACTCCAGTTTCTTTCGCCATATCATATGGCGAAGATGCTTCAAACATTTCGTGAAATTTACCTTCGTCTCGATGGAGGTAAATAGTTTTATTAGGAGATTTTCCCAAGGTGACGATTTCCCCGCCTTCTAATAATTCCTGAACTTGTTGAGTAGAGGTGTAGTGTTTGGAAAGAGTTCCACCTTGAGGGTTGTTGCCGCAGATCACTCCGAAGTATTCTCCAGAACTGATTTGTTGGATGATTAAAGCTGATTTGGCCATGTGTGTTTTATAGTGGTCTGAATGTGAGGGCGTGTCAACCTCTTATTCAGTTACGAAAGGAGTGTAGACATACTCAACCCTTATTGGTGGTTCCCCTCCAAATAACTCATCCACAACAGGGGAAATTTTTTTGAGCGGAACTGGAAACGGCGAAGATATTCTAGTGAGTTCGGTTCTCTCAAATTCCAATTCAGGATTTAGGCGAGCATGATGCTTTTCAGGAAGAGTCGCAAACTCTTCAGGATTCAATTGTCTTGTGACTTTCTTACGGGTAAGGTAAGCTCCTCTTCTGAAATACTCAGGATAATACTCAAAATTGATATTTTTATCTTTGAGCATCTGGAGCTTATCTTCACTGGTTTTACGGTTTAGTGATTTATGGCTGAATTCAGCCATAGCAGCCATACTGATGGCGTTTTTAGTAGCATCCTTCTCACGCCACCAAAGAACGTTAGTAGCCTCTGTAAGAGAAGGCACGAACCAAACACGAGCATCGAAGGTTGGCCTTCTACTCAAATAATCGATGAAACTCTTTTCATATTTGTCTGAAACTATACGAATCTCCTCATTAAACTTCAGAGTTGCCTGTGAAGCCAAATTCGAAACCATTTTTTGGAGCTTGCCGCCAAACCAGATTTCATTTCCATCAGTCGGAAGCCAAATGAGAGTAATTTCATCAGATTGTGTATAACCAATGTAAGCTCCAGTGTGATCTACCAAATGTTTCATGGTTTCAAACATACAGTTGCTCATTTTACTGTCATACGGTCGATTCATACCTCTCGTAAATTTCGAAAAGCTTCTACCGTCCAATCTGGCCACGATGGGTTTATCTGTAGGCATTACAGATGGCGTGTTTTCCTTTTCCCACATTTTCATGCGGTCTCCTAGTTCGTCTTTCATTTTAAATAATGGTGTGGTTCGTCAAAAATTTAGAGATCAATTCTTCAGTCTCTTCATTGGTTAAGTCTCTAAGAAAATCGTTGGATGAGTGATTTGCTTTTTCGGTTTGTTGTAGATGAACATCATTTTGTTCTGCTACAAAATAAAGAAAATCTCTGATCAATGCTTCTTTCATTTTTTGAACCAATTAAGAATTCTTCTCCAGAAGCTCTTGTGTTTTTTTCCGAAAGGTGGCAAGCTCCTCTTCAGTCACTTCATCCTCCTCTCCAGTATAAGGTGTAGCGTCGATAGTTTCCACTGTAGGGATATCAATCGTGGATTCATCTATCTCAGTGGACTCAAAGGTAGTTTCAATTAAGGAAAGTTCTTCTACCAATAAAGCACGAGCACTCATGAGAGACTTACCAAGGAGGTTGTTCCCTTTCCAATTAGATTTGTCAAGAACAAGAGGATCATCGACACCAATTCCAATTCCCCAGATAAGATCTTCAGGGGTGGCATTGACTATTTCGAAATTGTTGGTAATAAGCAACAATTCTCTCCATGCTCCGTTCTGTTTGAATTTTTCAAAGTTTATATCGATGACATACTCAAGGAAGACTTTACCCCATGCACGAGGATCGAAGTTTTCAATAGATTCTCCGATGTCTTTTTGCTCTAAAGCATTATCGGATGCCAGAATCGCGTCATAAGCTTTTTGATCACCAAATAGTTTAGCCTTCTGTAGCATCACTCCCTGATCTACACTATTCAAAGTGACTCCAAGTTTATCATAAACGATTTCGCAGCTAGCTTCTTGAGAAAAAATTCCCCCTGAAAATAAGATGGCTTGATTGTAGAAGTCAAAACGTGCTCCATATAAATTGCTCTCGATTGTGTTTTTCATTTTAAAAATTGACCGTAGTTGGTGGTTACTTCCGCAAGAGTAGTAAAGCTACTTCTCATGTAAAGGTCGAATATTGTTTATTTTTGTTCTACCCACGTATTCCACGCCTCTATTGCATCGTTCTCTGTTTCAAAGACAAAACAATACCTCTCCAAAAGATCTCCGTCATCTTTCCACCAGAAGATCTTTTTGGTGAAATGAGTTAATCCATAATGACTAGCATATCGCCAACCAAATAAAGACAGTCTGCGAATGGCCCATTTACCATCACGCTCGACCGCCTTTGTTGAAAGATTTTTGAGACTTAGTTTTTGAGAAAAAATTCCTAGCATTTTTTAAGTTGATTTGCTTTTACTTCTTGTGACATCCAGTGTGTATCAGTCTGGACATGATCAGCCCTAACAAATTTAGCAACTGATGTTTTGAAATCGTCATAATGAAATGAGTCTTTTAATCTCATGACATAACCCTCGACGTTAGGTTCTATTTTGTAACCATTTTTGTAAGTTTCTTCGAAGTCCTCGTCGTAAATGATACTCGCTAGTTGTTGAACAGGTTCGATACCAAGCAACGAGAACCATTCTCTAGTATCTGGCCATGAAAGACAAACATTGTTCTCATCCCAGATGGAAAATCCGTAGAAATATGAATCTAAGTTTGAGTATTCAATAGAGTGTTGGGCATAAAGATTTTCTCCACAAATTCTCCACCCTTCAGGGATGTCATTACAGATACTTGCGTGAAAGGTTTTTACCCAATCTCTACTGACATGATGTCTGGAGTCTAGAGAACGAGCATGAATGTAGTCACGATACATTGTCGTGTTCTCGCCATCCAACTTTTCAGTAATAACTACTTCCTTCCCATAGAAGGGTTCCATCGACTCCACTTTCTTATCGTCACTAGTGCAACCAAGCGACCAAGGAACGTGAAAAGTTCTTGGATACTTTTTAAGGTGTTGATTCATGACAAATAGTAACTTACCAGAATTGATTCGAGAAGCAAGAACTTTCTGAACTTGTTCGTCGTTGAACAGTGGTCCTGCTAATCTGGTATTTGAGTTTAAAATACGATTACCCCATTTGTCGTAAGAACAATGGGGTTCTAAATTTACTGGTAGGATAGCTTGCTTGATACCACAAGCAGTGAGTAATTCATTAACACTGAGTTCTGTCGTTTCTGCTTTCCAGTGACAGGCTGGACAAACTGAAGCTCCATTGTCTAGATAATACCCTCCATCAGACCAAAGTTTTCTTTCTGTGATGTGGTGAGCATCAACAGCAGGTTCCCCACAAGCAACACAGCAGTGGTTATCCCTTTCAAAGACTTTGGTCTTGAAGTCTTCTCTAGTCAATATTTGGTTCATTGTAAATGGACTCGATCTCAGGAGAACAATCAAGTAGCATATGATATTTGTTGAGTTCTCGATCTTTAGTTTCGATGATTTTTTTAATCATATCCGAAACTTCTTCGTTTTTCGAAGTTAGAAATTCAGGAACTGACACTACCTTATCCTTAACATCCTGTCTATTTGATCCATAGTGTTCTTTGTTGATCCGCCCCGCCCCAAGAAATTTAAAAACATCTTTAGTTCCACCCCACCACGTTTTCTTCGTTTGGTTTTTGTAAATATCTAGACGATAGAATGCTTGTAGGCATTGTGTGTTTGCACTATAATTCCCAAAGGTTCCCTCACACTCGATGGTGTAAGGCTCGTCTTTATAAAGTATCTGAAATTTCATTTATTCGTAACGTCGAAAACAAAACCAAACTAAAGCAATGGCCGCGACTGTTGGGAAAATTGTGATAATAAAACCAAGAGCAAATCCAACAGCAACCTTGTAGCAGAGAAACAGAACTAAAGCAACAAGAAAAAAACGTAAAAGAGTATTCATTCAGAAAGATTATAAAAGTCTGCAAAGATTTTGAAGTCTTCAGGAGAAAGCCAACACACTTCTTCTTGATTGGCAGCTTTGGCGGAGATAAGCATAATCTCACATCGTTCAATTTCATTTGAATGCGTATGCGATGCTCTCCAGTCAAGTTCACTTAATTTTGAAAGAGAATTTGGGCGACCTCCCAAACGATAATAGCGTTTATTAAACTCCACTGTTGCAGCTTTTTCGGTTCTCTTCTTCAAGAAGAGGCCGAAGCATTTAGGTTCTGCTTGAAGCCCTTTGACAATTTCGGCTTTAAGTGTGTTGAATTTTTTGTAAGCCTCAAAACGTTCCGCACGGAATTCTTTCAAAGCAGCCTCTAAAGCAGCCACTACTTTCTTAACCGGAAATTCGTTTAATGTGATATTTTTAGTCATGAATGATTTTGCGCTTTTCTAGTTTGGTTATAAGTTCCCATTCATCGTATTGATTTGCTTCTAGGCAAATTACGCTTCCGTTTTTCGGGGTTCGGTGGTTGTTGAACTCTTCCACACTCCAGTCGAGCAAACGCATCAACATACAACGAATAGCTGTTCCATGGCAGACTATAATGGCTGAGTTTCGATCACCCCAACAGGGAGAAATGCGATCCATTAAGAAATTCGACGTTCTATTGTAGGTATCTGCCATACTTTCTGCCCCGTCAAAACGATAATAGAAATGACCTTGTGTTTGCTTCTCTTTAATTTGAGAAGTATTGAATGATCCCATTTTACCTTGATATTCGTGTTCACGAATTCGAGGATCTTCAATCATAGGTCTCCAAACATTAACAAAATCAGCTTGGTTGGTTTGTGCTACAATATTTTCATAAGTCTCTCTAGCCCTAAGATAGGGGGAAACAAAAAAAGTTGGTTTTGGCACTGGTTTGTTAGACCAGCCCGAAAATAAAGTCGGTGGCTTCTGAACCTCTTCCACTAGAGACTTCCCCGCCGTTATAGATTGTTGAACACCCAGAGGAGTCAGCTTGATTTTAGAATCAAGCATAGTGTTATACAGTTCTTCATTAGCATTGCCTTCACTTTGTCCATGACGAACAAGATACAATTTTCCAAATACTTTTTGCGGAGCGTGTCTCATTTAATAGTTAAATTTTTGTTTAGTCTCTTTGAATGGAGGGATATTCCACACCGTTTTGCCTGAATCTGTTTCGTAACAAGTGGACCCCATCGCCCGACAAATTGCGGATTCTTGGTCTTGTCCATTAAAGGATTTCATCTCATCTAAAGCTGCTAATAAGATATTAACAACGGCTTTGCGAGGGAGGAGGTCGAGGTATTCAGAAATAGCTGCAATCATAATAAATGTGTTTGTGGCAGTTTCAAGTATTTTATTTCTTGTTTGTTGGTTCTAGCCAGTATCCTCGTGAGAAGATGTTTTCATAGATTCTTCTATTGAGAAGCTTCAGCATCTGAAAAACATGCAAAGAGGCCAAAGTATCGTGTTTGAACATTTTCCTAAGTTCTTCTCGAACTCGCTCATCTGAAACACATTTCATCTTTGTTGCGTCAAATTTTTCGATAGCATCATATACACGGTCCACTAGAACAAAATCTTTAACAACCGCGAAACGAAATGCTCGCAAGATTCTTAATGGATCATCACTAAAAGAAACATCTGGATCAAGAGGAGTGTCAAGTTCTTTACGTGACAAAGAATCCTTACCTCCAAAAAGATCGATGATATCGCCGTTAGTATCACGAGCCATGGCATTAACCGTAAAGTCTCTTCGTCTTAGATCGTCCTCTAACGTTCCCATTGCCACAATCGGTGTGCGTGTCCCTTCAAGGTAGCCAAGCTCCTTACGGGCTAACACAAAGTCAGCAACACCCTCGTAATGGTGATCTTCTGGGAACTTAGCACGAACAGTCTGACAACTTTCAGTTTCGAGAAATACGCTGTAGCCTTCAGACTTGATTTGCTCAACAAATGCAGCAAAAACTACAGAGGGATCTTTGGTGATCCATTCTTCTCCAACTACAACTGTGTAGTCAACATCGTTGGATGTTAGGTCGAGCAATTCGTCGCGAACTTTACCGCCGACTTCGTATAAGGTGTATTCCATAACTGAGGAGACTTTAATCCATTTTTGGAAAACTGTCAAGATTTTTCTCCATGACATTCTTCGATTTTCATCACAATGTTGGCAATGTCAGCGCAATACTCGGAAACTTTTTTCTTATGTATCGGTGCTAGCTCCAGAGCACTTTCCAGCTTTTCTACATGATGAGTCAATTCGTTAATACTCTGAACATTGTCAGGCTTCCAACTTTCCCATGATCCTTTAGCGTGATTGTTTGATGAAAGTTCATACGCCATTTTTTGAATAAAGGTTCCTCGAATAATACCATGTGATGATTTGTTCAATTCCTCCAGTTCAATTCTTACGGAAGGGTGATCTTGTCGCATCACAAAACTGTAGGCTTTATCTAGATCCCGATTGTTCTTGACTTCCTGATATAGTTCTCGTGCTTCCTTTTCACACTTATAAACCCATCGTTCGGATTTAGAACGACTCAATAAATTGGATGCCGCTTCTTGAAGTTCTTCTGGTATTTCTTCTTTGGATTTGAAAGAAAGTGGAGTTGGTTCTGTCGGCTCGGTATCATAAACTCCAAATGTGTAAGGAGGGAAATCATCCAAGATTCTCAGACAACTAAGACAGGCTTCTTCGTATGTCAAAGCAGGGAAAAAGAAATCACCGTGCTTATCGCGAAGCACGATAATACTTGGAGTAAAGCGATCTTTGAAACGTTGGAGATATTCAGGACTCATTTTATAAAGAGGTTAGCTGGCCCAATCAACGATACGACCCCACTGGTCTGCGAAGAAATGCCAGATCTTGGGAATGACTGCTGAAAACAGGAGAGCTACGATAATACAAATTGCGAAAAACAATATGAAAAGAACTGGGAATATAAGAAACACCCATAGAATTTTGGAAATTATGACTGCCACTAATGCAATTGTAATTGCGAAAGAGAACGCAAAAACTGAACACAATTCCATGTCACAGGTTTCATCAATTTTGTTGATTAGATATTTTAGAATTTTCTTCATCAGATTATTTGTATTTGGACAATTCCGCTCTATGCATCCTAGCGATGGTAGATGCCATTTGATAAGCTTCTCTTGTGGGAATTTCCAATCTAAAAGTTCCCCTACGTTGTAGTTTGTCTTTTAATTCTTCGCTAGTAATTTCCACCTCATCAATTCCGCCATGAAATTCTTCTCTGAGATCAGACAAGGTTCTTATGCCTCCGATATCAAGATAGGTTTCTTTTGACACCTTGACTACAACGTGAGTATAAAATCCCAAAGTAACAAGAGGTAAGTTGGTGATGAGGTGAAGATGATAAGCAAGGGCAGCACAGCCACCATTGGTATAACGATAATGGGTGTCTTTGTCGATTGGCATTTTAGTAAATCACTTTGAGGTAATCGGGAGCATCAGTAATGACGTATTCAGGAGTGCATTCTAGTATCCTTCCCTTTTCGTCTCTGCGATGGACCGTGACATGTAGTTTAAGCCAAACGTCCGTTTTGTCAATTCTATAGTGATGTAAAGATTCGAAATCACCATCATCAATTTCGTATTCCTCATCTTGAAAAATATTTCGTTCGATCTTGAGCCACTTATAATAGCTTTGTTCATCATCGAAATTATGGATTGCAAAATCAATTGCTGCTGCTTGTGTTTTGAAATGGGCGTATGGATATTCGTGAGGCCAATAATGGTGGCGACACTTCCGGTGCATTGCACGGTATCGTGCCGCAATTTCATTCAACCTCTCATATTCAGGAACTATTTCTTGATCCCTGTTTTTTCTGTTTTTTCTTAGAGGGCTACTTGCACAGCGATACCCCCAAGGAATTGGACTCGTGATGTCGTGAATCTTTTTACGGATTCTGCGATTTTTGACATCATATGGATTGAACGGAGTGAGTGTGTAAAATGGCATCAGTCCTGTTCCTTTATTTCAAATTCTTTCGGTTCCAGAGTTCTGAACTGTTTTTCATATTCACTATCGAAATAGTATTCTCCAACACCCAGTTCAATGAGTTCTCTTTTATGAGCACTGATCAGTTTAGTTGCAATGAAACTTGACATTAAAAACGTTAGACAACTACCCACCGCTATTCCTTGTAAAAAATCAGACATATTATTGTTTCCACTTTCCTTTAACTGTCTCTTCGAGTTGCGCTTTGTGATATTCCCCTAGTGAAACTTTGAGAAGGCTCCCGTCTTCTGCTATTAGATAATGAACTGTTTGAGGGTATTCATAATGTCCTTCAATAACAGTCTCTTTAGCAATAACAGTCTTGGAGGTTTCGTCGGTCATTACATGAACAACACCACCAACCAATAGAGTTAGTATGATCACAGCAATAGCTCCGATCACAAGTATTTCGACAAAGGTGATTTTAGTTTTTAAGATTTTTAACATGTGAATTCGTGTAAAATTGCTGCTACTGTTTCTCGTGAATCCAATCCAATCAAAAGTGTGGAGACGGCATCTTCAACATCGATACGTTTTAATAATTGGTCCTGCAAAGGGTTGCGGGAATCTTTCGTTTTTGATTTGAAAATATCTACACTATCAAAACTAGCCTCTGCATATTCCCCAGACTCAACAAACTGTTGACCCACCATTGCGAGAATTCAAGTGAAAGAGTCCATCAGATCAATAACTTCTTTAGGAGGCTTCTCGCGAAGAATTTCTAGAACATGTTCTTTGGTGATTAATTCTGGTAACTGCTTCATGGAATAGGTTTAGAATAATTTGACAACTTTGTCAAGAACATTTGTCTGTGTATAACGCTTGGCGGTAAAATCTTCACCCTCGAAAAGAACCTCTTGTTCTTGGAATGCACTGTAATCAGGGAAATAAGTATCCCCTTCATAATCCCCTTCAATATGGCTGATGATAAGTTCATCACACCAAGGTAAGAATTCCTCATAAATCTCTGATCCTCCAATGACGAAGACCTTCTCGCAGTCGAGCACGAAACCTCGCAATACTTCTTTATCATGGAACGTCAACACTCCTTCAGCCCTCCAGTCTTCTTGGCGAGTCAAAACATAGTTGTCTCGTTTTGGTAGAGGTTTACCGATTGATTCGAACGTCTTGCGACCCATGATAACAGGAAACCCTAAAGTCTGCCTCTTAAAGAATTTAAAGTCTTCCGAAATATACCAAGGAATATCCGCTCCATTACCAATGAGACGATTTTTATCCATGGCAGCTATTGCCACGATTTTCATAGATTTTTAATGAAATTATCGATTGTTTTGAAGGAGAAAAATTTGGTCTTTTTCTCCACAGGAGCTAGCGGAGGGGCAGGAGGCTTCTTCTCAAAATTCTGACAAGTGTTTTCTCCATTCAAAGTAATGATCGAATGAGCATACGTTGTGAATTGCTCAGGACCATCGTAAGCGGAGTTGGTTTTAACAGTGATCAAATTTTCAGGATTAGCACAATCATGACTGCCTGTGTTGAGATTTTGTGAAAGATGCTTGCAATCTTTGCAGCCTGTGTTTGTTTTTAATTTAGTAACAGTGTCCATAATTATTTGTCTTTAGAATCTTTATCAGAGCAGAATTGCTTGAACTCGGAGATGTAAGGTGTGAGTAAATCACGATCACGATATATCAAGTAACTGATACCAAAACCAGTAAGGATAGGAGCACTACTAAAACAAGCAATGATGAGGCCAACTAAAACAATACTGAAGATTATGATGGCAGCGAACCACCAACCTTCATTATTATAAGGAGCTTCTTCGAGTTTTTCTTGAAGATAGAGAAAGATGTTTACGATTAGTTTCATGGTTGTTTATAGTTTCTTTGATTCGAAATTGTCAAGAATATCTTGAGCTTCTTTGGTTGAAATTGAACCCGCCCAATACTCAATGATTTCAGACTGGCTTTCGTTTACGATTTGTTGGTGGAAGCTAAGGAAAAGCTCTAGTCCTTTTTCCGCATCAAACTGAGTTCGAAATTTTTGCACACCACCTTTAACTGATTTCAGTTCGAAGCGAGATGGGTTGACATTTGAGTTATCCAGAAAAGTCACAGGCTTCCATTTGTTTGGAGAAACTTTGAATTGGAAATAATATTTACCATTACCATCTTTCAAGAGTTGCTTGTCGCAATCTACCCAGTATTTTGAGTTTTGATATTTTTCAGGCTCAACCCTTTTTTCGTAGAGATAAGTTAAGCCACACCAAGCAGCGTATATCCACACAATAGGCCAAAGGGTAACACATACGAAAATTACACCTCCTGCTGTTTCAGGATCGAATGCATCTTCATCTACGGTGAATGCAATCAGGGTGGTGAGAATGGCTAGCGTAATCCAGATGTATAGGTAGGGCATTTTTATGGTTGAGTTATTAACTACCTTCTTTTACATTCCCAAACAGGAAATGTCCAGAAGATTTTTGTTTTATTTCTGAACGACCACCTCAACCTTACTCCACTCAGGTGGATATTGAAGCTCATCCATTTGTTCGGTTTTCCAAGGTTGGTCGCAATCACAACACAAACCCTGTTCGTAAGTGTGACATAATGTCTCACATTTATTACACCAATATCCCGTGCCTCGATTGATGATATTCCTTGGAAGTTCTGGCGACAAATGCCATTCTTTCTGGTAGGTGTATCCATCTGAAGCATAGTCCATTCCTGCATCATAAGCAAGATAGTGATGTCCGCCTTCAAAGCTAAAAGTGAATATGGGTTCTTTGTAAGGAACTCCCATGAATGCTGCTAGTATGTTTGAAAACCCTTTCTTCCAATGAAGATAGGGAATTCCTTCGTCAAATTCAAGTTCGACGTTAACCTCGATTGTGTCAGTCTTCAATGTAATTTATTTCTATTTTAAAGTTCCAACTAAGAATGGTAATTCTGCTTGAGTGTGTTTCGCTCTGAAACGATGACAGCCGTCCACGATTGAGAAGAAGCCATTGCGTTCAACACAAAGTCCAATAATACCTGAATAGTGATCGTAGACCGAATCCCGCTGTTTTAGAGATCTCATGTTTTCAATGTCTGAATCCACCGAATCTTTAAACTTGATTTTTTCGGGTTTGATAACTTTTAAGCTCCAGTCCAATCCCAACAAGGAAGGAGGGATGCTACCATACTCCAAAGTCATCAAGGCTTCAATGCGTTCATTTGGCGACATCTCCAAGAACTCCATCACAATCTTTTTAAACTCCTCTTCCTTATCAAAGGTGAGATCGTTGACTTCTTCGCCATACCACCCACTAGAAGCATTAACTGTCCAGTTCGCCCTATCAAAACCTCTGAAGAATCTGAAGATACGATCTACACAATAAGTCATGAAGTCTCCTTTGATTTTCCAACGCTCTATGAAGAGAGATATTGCACCGCGAATGTGCTTCTCCGTAAGTGGCTCAACTCTCAACCCCACATAAGTGGAGCATCGACAGTAATCATCTGGTTCACACTCCCCTCTGCAACTACAGGAGTCATATTCATAATCAATGACGTAAAGGAAATTTATTTTGTCCATATCCGATTTTACAAGATTAGGTAAATAAAGCAAGCACAAATAACATCCCCAGAATAGAAATAACAATACTGAGTAAATCGTAAATTCCAAAAATCACCGCATAGCGAATTTCGTGCTTACCCACTCGCTCTACAAATTCAAGACAATCGTCTATATCGCGTAGAAGATACAATCCCAATACATGGGCCAACCTCAATACAAGAGATAAAAGTTCGCTTATAGTAAACACTAAAAGGAAAAATCCTATCAATGTAAGAATTGAAATGAATAGAGTCACGACAGAAAGGTAGCTTGTTTTGACATTTATGTCAAGAGATCCGTTAAAAAATAATCGGGGTTGCTTGGTGCTCTTCCTCGTATTGCGTCTCCCCAACTCTCCCCTTACTCAAAACATGAGGCTTGATCCACTCAATGAATTTGAATATTTCACGATCATAGTCTTTGAGCGATGAACTGATGACAAGATGATTATCTGTCAATGAAGAACCCGTTGTGTCGAAATAGGCACTTCCTCCTATAAGCATAAATCTCCACCTAGAGGTCTGGAACAATGCGGAGGTGTCAGTGATGGGACCGTTGTCTACCATCAAGTCAGGGTCAAGCATGAGCTTGAGAAGATTTAAGATTTCATCTGGAGTGTCAGGCTTCAGGAGAAGATCTAATTCGAGTTTTGAATACATTCCCATAATCAGTCTTTTTTACTTTGTTCCCTTTCGTAATCCCAGATCCTATCTTGAGCTTCCTCACATCTCTTCACAAACGATTTACACCAAATCTCAAAAGAAGTTATCAAAGCTGCTAGTCCCACAAAAGCCGCTATTATTACCACGAGTCCGATAAGAAATTTAACGAATACCACAAAGCCAACAAAGTAGCTAAAAGTAATTGATAACGATATAGTGATGACTCCCACAATGAGGAGAGCCAAATTGTCATAGAGCCACGAAAGAATATGGTCCATTCTGGTTGGTTGTTTCATAATATTAAGTTAGGTCTTCAAATGCAGCAAGGTATCCTTCGACGAATTTGTGTTCATCTACTTCACCCCAGCGATTCTTGACGGTTAAGCAACGACCGCCTTGTTTGGTTAAATTCAAAACAACGACATCTGCCCTTGCGATAATGGAAGGATTGAAACGTGCTTTCTTGTATTCTTGGACGCTGTAAATTTCTAGCGTCAATCCTGATCTATTTTTCATTGCGCTTTTTCAAAATCTCCTCACAAATACTGATGATTTCCTCAGGGGTTAGTGATTCACGATGTAACGCACTAGTATATCCGTATGGATTGATATCATGTGTAATACCAAAAAACTTTTTTACTACCTCATCATTCGCATTGTTAAACTCTGCGAATTCCTTGATTGATGCATCTACGTCTCCAACTGGAGAACCGATAATCATTGGTCAACCACAAGACTTATCAGAGTTGAATATACTACCGTCCAAAACTACTTTTCCTTGTTTGCAGTATTCGATGACTCGTTCTAGATTGGAAATTAAGGATAGACCTTCTTTAATGTATTCAATGGATGATTTCATGAAATTTAAATTTAGAGTGTTTGTGGAGCAAGGTCAAGAAGATTTCTGATTTAGTTGCTGGAGTCTTTCGTTTATGATAGGCTGGTATTTCTCCTTATCTTTGTGGAAGTAGCTGACAGGATCTCTTTCAATATATTCCCGTTCCTCGCATATATGACATTTCCTCTGGAAGTCATGCCCAATAATTTCTAACTCATCAATCTGCTCTCGTGTTGGAGGAGGTCCACTAGGTCTATAGTAAGGTTCTCCATTCGGCAACAGTTTTGTTTTAATGGCAGTGATACATACGAACTCTCCCCATTCATGACCTTCTTCTCTACACTTGATTTTCAAGGAATTTCTGTATTGATAGAAATAAGACTCAATCGTGTTTAAGTTGGCTTTGATCTCTTTCGCTGTGAATAGATCAATGTCAGGCAGATGGAATTCTTTATGATGCATGTGTCAGTCTGGCAACTATACGAAATGATGTCAACATTCAAACGATAATTTTTTCACATTCCTTCTCGATAAATCCCTTCAACAATTCCCTATCTGGTGACTTCTCATCTAGAAGAATGGCAAGGGGATCGAAATCATCTGAAGACAAGAGGTTGTCAATGGACCGCTCATCTGGGCGAGCTACACCTTGGAGAAGACGAGCTACACCTTGATCTTCGGGAAGTTTCGCAGAAAGGCTTCCAGTGTGAGCTGTATTCAGATAATTGAATCTTTGTTCAAAAGCGATCTTTTCGACTTTAGGTCGAGGGTGTCTATACTTAGAACCCCATGAGATACAGATAGGAGACTGTATTCTTTCTGCCAACCATCGCCCATCACAGGAAGGGTTACTAATTGAATATGCCCTTCTTCCCAAGAATTTGCCCAATTGTTCTAGATCATATTCCTCCAGTCGGAAGAACATCATGAAGAATTGACTATCTTCGATATAATAGGGGAGTTGCGTGAGACTCCCAGCTTGGCGGTTTTCTGCATGGAGGATGTTGAATACTTCCCCTTTGTTGGCCTTTATCTCCTCACAGAGAGGCAGTAGGTTCTCGACAAGATAATCCAGCAGTTCTTCCAACGGGGATGCCACAGGGGGCATATAGTTGTCTTCTGACAAACCTTCAGGGTAGGCTTCCTCAATGAGTGAATTAAATTGCTCCAAAGCCATCTAATTTGTGGATGATAAGTTCTGTATTACAACGATAGACTGATTGGTTCCTATTATCGAACCAGACAGGAAGGCCATCATGCAAGCGGATAGCATTCACTCTAGATCCCTCTTCTAACTTCATGCGAGAAACACGCATATAAAAACTTCCATCAGAATAATCATCATCCTCAGGGAGTTTGAATACTGAACCTACAGGGAGAGCATCGAAAATATCAGTGCTTGGTTTTGTGTTGTCGGTAATTTTCATGATGAAGAGAGTGTTGAATTTTTAGGGAATATTGTCAAGTTTTAATCATTATCTATTTTAAATACTTGGAATTTATCTTCATAAGTATCAACAATTTCATCATTAGTGACAAAATCAAGCGGATCGATAAATTTCAACCCTCCGAAGTGGCTCCCGAATTTATTGGCGAATTCTTCACCTCCGACTTCTTTTTTATCTAGGACATATTCTGAGACGGTTTTTAAGAGTTCTCTATTGTTGTTCAGTAATGCCTTAGTTTCGTCAGTGGCTTGTTGGATGAGAGGTTCAATTAATTTATCAGTCAAACTAGTGTCATCATATAAAATTTCAGAACCGCTACTAGAATTCGTATTATTGGATCTTAATAATTTTCCTGCGAAGCCATAAAGCCTCACATATTTAACCGCAAGCTCTGTTGCTTCTCTGAGATCACTAACACAACCAGTGGAACGTTTCGCATCCCCGAAAACAATCTCTTCCGCGATAGTTCCAGCTAGATAAACTTTAATCATGTCCAACACGTATTGCTTATTCATACTAACATCATTAGGGATCACATAAGCACCATCAAATGATGTTAGGTTCACTTTGATTTGTTTCGGGGCATATCCGAACAATTTAGAATAAACGAGCGCATGTCCAGTTTCGTGGACTGAGAACATTACCATCTTGTCGCGAGAAACATTTTTCCTAATATTATCCAAATCAAACTGATACTCTACTTTTTCGGTTTCGTTCGTTTGATTGAACTTCACAAAAAGTTCTCCATTATTAACTTCGTAGGATATTCCACCTTCCATCTGATTTCTAATATATTTAAATAGAACTTTGGGATAGGAAGAAGAAATTAATGAATTAATACCTGAGAAAACTGGTCTTGTTCCTTGTGCTGGAAATACGAAATTATCATAGATGAGTTTTACAAAATCTTCATCATAAGAAAATGCAAGTCCCGTGGTATCACCAAGACGATCTAGAAATCTATCGACAGTTCGCCTGATCAACTTTTGGTAGTTGTCTTTGTTGAGACATGGGTAGATAATATGGTTGTTACCAAGCCTTGCAATTTGTTCTGGTTTAAACAAGTCACTTAAACAATTCTTAATTTTGACAACATTAATCCTCTTAGAGTAATTGTGGAGAATATCAGCATCTCCGTCACCATCCATTGATGTTGACATTGAATATGCGTCATCAATATTACCACAAATGAAAATCAATGATTTTGTATATTCCTGTCCTGCATACATATTAAAATCATCAGGAACATTTTCCAGCATATCTTGGACATCTGTGTAATTCTTGAGAGGTTTGGTGTATTTGAGTTTTTTAGCGATGTTTGAATATTTCTTTTTCTCCCATCTAGAAATTTTAAGCGGGGTTTTGATCTTTTCCTCTTTTTGAGATTCTTCATGAGCTTCGATGTAATATTCGATCATTTCGATCTCATTTTCGATCATTTCATTACTACTACCTTTAATCTCAGAAGAAAATTTACCGTCAGAAAGTAACATCCAAATGTCATCAAACGTTTTATCATCTAACATTTTTCCATCTTCACCTTTCCTTCTAAATCTTTGAAATTCATCAAATAGGATGATGGAAGGTTCTTGTTCCTTTAAATCTGAACCTACTAATAAATCCCTGACTGTAGTTGCTTTTTTAGAGCTGTAACCCCCTCCAATGGTAACCTCAGTTCCCATTTGAACTTCCACGTAATTATCTTGAAAACTTAAGAAATCCACAATCTTACGAACTAGATCAGTCTTACCTGTCCCTGTCATACCCCATAGGTTAATGATGATGGGGCGATCTAGAATTTCTGGTAGGACATACCAGATTTTTAAATTATCAATGATTTTATCAATTTGACTTTCTAATCCAATAAATTCTTTTTTGAGATAGACTGATAAGTCTTGTAATCTAGTTTCTCGTTGTTCTAGTGTTTTGGTGTCCATGTTTAATTTTGTAGTTGGTTTTAGTAAAGTAGTTGGTTTTAGAAATATTGTCAATGGTTAAACGATAATTTTTTGCATCGTGGAATATTGTGTATAATTAAAAACATGGTTCGACAAAGTAAACTCCACCCAGACCGTTGTTTCATCGCAGATGTCCAAAACAAAATTGTAGCAGCAGACCGCCATTATGATTATTTCAAACAAGGCAACCGATACTGTTTCAAAAAACAAAGCTTGATCAACCAAGAAGGGCAACCTTTAAAAACTGAGCGAATCAATGTTAAGAAGATCATAGGGCTAACTCTGTTCGGAGTCAAGTCGCTTTCTAAAGATTTTATTCTGATAGAAGATAGTGGTCAGTTTGTTTTGGAAAGTAATAAAGAACGAAAGAGAAGACAACTGAAGATATACCATACATCACCCAAAGGAGTGGAGGCCATTAAAAAGGCTTCTGATAAAAGTTATCAAAATAATAAAGAGGAACAAAAAAGAAAGGCTCGCGAAAGGTATTCCGAAATTAAGAGCGATGATAATTTGTATAAACAACATCAAGAAAAACAAAAACAGTATCGAGAAGAGAACAAAGAGGAATTTAATGCAGCTTCAAGAGAGTATAATAAAAGACACAGGAAGAGATTAACCGCTCTTGAAAGGAAACGCCGCGCTGACATGAAAGAGAATAATCCCGTAAAATATGCTAAGTTTAAAGCCAGACGTAATATTAGGAATCGCATCAATACTGTTATCAAGAATAGAGACCTAACCAAAAAATGTAACAATGGGAAATTTGAGGAAATGGCTGGATGTAGTGTTAAAGATTTCTACAATCATATTGAATCAAAATTTACCAAGGGTATGTCATGGGAGAATTACGGGGAGTGGCACATTGATCATATTCGACCAGTTGAAAGTTGGGGTGATAAAATTGTTGAAGAAGGGATTGTTTCGGAAATTAACCACTATAAAAACCTCCAGCCATTATGGGCTGTGGAAAATTTACGTAAAGGAAAAATTTGGCGAAAATAATTTTTGAAAATCTTATTTAGAATTGGGGTTTGAAAATTTTTGGTTCAAGTATAAGAGGGGCATTGACTTATTGGCCCCTACCCCTAAAAACACATATGTGGAAATTTCCACGAGTCGATCTATTTTAACACCCCCTTCCAAAAAAGTCAACCCTTTTATTTTATGAAGGTCTTTTATTTTGGATCAATCAATTTCCAAGAACATCTATCAAATTGATAGATCAATCTAGGATGAAGAAGATAAAGAAGAGCACGATGATGAGTAGGAAGAATGGGTCCATAGTATATGTGGTTAGGTTAAGATGCAGCGAGGTAGCCACATAAGAACAGGGCTATACCTGCTGTGACTATGGCTATGATAGTGATAGGGTCCATGATGTATCAGTCTAAGATCATGAGGATTAAGATAGCTAATACAATGAGTATCACCTTAGCTGCAATGAACACAGCAACACTCCAACCAACAGCCAGTAAGAATCCCAAGGCTCCAACCTTAAGGAAGAAGGTGATGATGGCCGCTATGAATGGCGAGAGTGCAATGAGTATGATAAGAGGTTCGTCTGTATCCATGTCCATACTCTATCAGACATGAGCCTTATGTCAATGACTAACTGGTCTTATTCTCGAAGGTAGTAGCCTTGCCTCTCATCTTATTCTTAACCGAGACAATGCGAGTGTCATCAGTCTTGATGATAGGTCTACCACACTCATCCTTATCAGTAGGGTTGATGGTGTAGATGTGATTGGCTGAGGTCTCAACGTCCATGTAATCAGGACCAGCATATACCACGAGATCAATACCATCACCCTTAAGCTCTATCCTATCTGGTCCACCATCTTCTAATGGCTCTACCTTGAATGTCCTATACTCTACACCCAAATCATATTTGGGATGTCCTACGATATCAGTCTCCTTATCTGGCACAGGCGGTGAGTTCTCATCATCATAAAGTTCAGTGAAAGGAGTGACTTCTGCTTGCTTCTGCTTTCTTAACCAAGCAAGGATGGTGATGATGAGAAAGACCATGAGTATTACGAATAGAGTTTGCATAAGGGTATTTAGAATTATCCTGCATCAATCTAATATCATTGCAAGAAAGAAATCCCCCTTAGGAAATTCCCATTACGAAGTAACAGGCCCAAGGGGGAAATCAGTTGACCGTGTTACGCAAACAACAGTCGGTTATGAACAAAGAAACAAGACGGTGTTTCAGAGTTGAGATGACAATAAATGAATAATGCTGAGAAGTCAAGAGTTATCTTCGTCTTTATTCTCGAAATGGCTCGTATTTGCGTTCTAAGGGCTTTTTGTTTGTTTTTGGTAACAGGAGTCCTAAACTGTCTGAACAACGACAGAGCCGTCCTTCTTGAGGATGTAATTATACTCTCCCCCTGACTATCGTAACACATTATGGTGAGATGGTCAAGCCTTTATATTCAGTTATTATCCAACAAGAAGCCCCATCAAGATAAACTCAATGGGGCTACTGTTTTATGCTTTATGCGAAACAAGATCAGCCACTCCGATCAAATGCTACTTCCACTTTACGTTATTGGGTTCTCGCTGTTGTCGGTTAATCTAACTCCTCCCTTTTGGTTATTAGAAGACAGTATCAGAGATTAGCAATGGAACACTACATTCCTTTGAAAGTTTAGAGATGGGATAGTTAAGCCCTGTCTCTTATTCCTCTCGGCTGGTCTTCGGAATAATCCGAAGTGATGAAAGTAACTTAATGCATTTAAGAAAGATTGTCAAGAAGAGTTTTGGCCTTTTCTTCAGAATGACTCACAAACTCAATCCAGTTGCAATTGATGTAATAGTGCCATTCCCCTTTTCGGTTCTCTTGGACCAAATGAGTCTTGGAACCAATTTTGCGTTCGTGGTATTTATGTGGGTTCATGATTTGTTTAAAACAGGCTTAATAAACAGGAGTAATTGGTTTTCCGCGATAAAACCTCATTCCTTTTATAGTGGGGAGGTGAAGACCTTCTTCTAGATGAATTTCCTTCCAAGTAGTCCCATGCGCCCATACCATAGTAAGACCAGATTCGACTAGTGCTTTACTAGTTTCCAAACAAGGAGCTTTCAATGCCCACTCATCAGGATACTGAGATTCTACAGTCCCTTCGTGGTATTCTTCAAGGCGACAGACTTTAATGAAGAATTTGGCTTGTGAGAAGGTAAGAGGTTTCATAACGAAGACAAGGTAATTCATTTTAAGGAGTTTGTCAAAGATTAAATGAGTTTTCTTTTTATGAAGAAAGATCTGGACAAACTCTATTGTCGTGGTATTCTACTGACATCAACCGAGAGGAAGCAGATTGAATTGACCTTCAACAAGCAGATACTCTAAACCAGATTAGTCATCTGGAGACCTGATTAGTAATGTGGAGGAGAGGCCCAAAATCTTTCCTTTGAAGCACGAACGTTCTGACATCAATTAGCCCATTTGGAGTTTGATGGTCGTGGGGTTGATACTCGACTGAGGGGCTTGTCCTAGATCCTCAGAGTTTATAATATGACAAAGGACTAGCCTATGGTGTGGGTTGAACATCTAAGGGCGAAAGAATAAGTCAACCAATTGTGAAAGCATAAAGAGAAACAACCAGAGGTAGATAACTGCTTCTGGTTGTTTTTTAAGTCTGGGTCTAAAACCTAGCTATGCTCCTCTCTTGAGCTATCGTAACACATTATGGTGAGATGGTCAAGCCTTTATACTGTGTTTGTTGACCCAAAAACAGATAGAGGGTAGGATATGCTTAATCCGCCTCTATCTGTTAGTAGCCTATAGCAATGTAGCCAAGGGAAAGTTGGTAGACTAGAGAGGCATTGAACCTCTACTCTTTTGAAGATGTTTTGAGAACACCTTGCCCTTCTCTACTTGAGTTCTCATACCCTTTCGATTAGCACTAGTCCTTAATGTTGTTGAAGTTTTAAGCGTGTTAGTATCCCTTACACCAATAAAGCGACATTACGCTCTATACTGGAATCCCACCAGTAATTCTTGAAGCTTGGGTCTTTATCTCCTTCGCTTCCTTCAACAACCAGACTCTACAACAAATAAGGATAAACGTCAATGTCTTTCTTCATGTTTCTTTCGAATAATGCATGAAATTAGGCTTGACTATCATTTTGAACTATGTTATACCTACAATGATTGTATCCACTTTTCATGGGGTGGAGTCGAGCTTATGAGGATTAAATTTAATCCTCCATCAATTTGGGAATTGTAACATGTTAATGGGGTGTTGTCAAGAGTTATTATGGGCTTGGGGGAAAAGAAAAAGGGAATTAAGTGTTGACAAAATCCCTTAGGGGTGTTATGATTGAGTTTTTGGGTGAGAATTTGGAAGAAAAGGCTACCTTTATACCCCTCGACATACTTCAGGTTTTTATTCTGCTCGTAGCATCCTTATTCCTGCTTGTTATCATCTATCTTCAGAATATCATATGGATGGACCTCATCAATTCTGAAATGATCACAGCTTGTGCATTTCACTAACCCTTTCCCTGTGTTGATATGATACTTGTGTGAATCATATGCATCTGCGGGTGTTGTTTCAGGATGTTCAATGATACCTTTAGCATATTGTTCATCGTATGTGAGGGGTGTCTGGTCGTTTCATATTAGTGTTGTTTCCTGATTAGTGTTTCGAAGCACTTTGATATCGCATCCCTATACTCCGAAAAATCATCATCCACTTCACCCTCCAATATACTACACCTAATATGTAGAATATCATCAACGTATTCAAGTGTGATTTTGTTGTGATGACTGAAATGCTCAAATACCCAGTCAATCATCTTGGTATATTTGACATATTTGATATTTCGTAAATCAATACCGTGGATATCAATACTACAAGGGGATGAGCGAATTACAGTATATCCAGAGAGAAGACCCTTCAACACCATATCACGAAACCTATGGATAGGGCGGACTCTATCAATTAGGACAGGTTTGAGTTTATCAACATCGATACTATCAACCGTGAACTTCTTAATTGAGACAATGGCTTTTATTTCATCCCAGCATTTATTGCTGAAGAACTCACTGCGACCATCCCCTTTAACCCCATCAATAGAATATTCACACATCAATCGATGCAACCCCTTTTCAATCTTAAATACATTGGAACCAACATGGAAAGAATAAGAACCTTTTTTAGGGATACCGTGAGAACTAATCAGGCTCTTAACTCTTTGTAAGACATTGTCAGCTTTACCTATCTTGATCTTACCCCCGTAATCTAACACATATACGTTCATAATAAACTCTCAACTGTTAAGGCTGTTCTTCGTTGTCTGCTCTCTTCCTTGTAAGCTTCGAACTGTTTTACTCTGTGCTCTTTGATCTTGAAGTAATCCCGCTTGCAGTTTTTGAGGAATTGTTCTGTAGCATACATCCAGTCTTTGTAGTCATTCTTCTTAACAACGATTACATTGATGAGGCTGCTATTGACCTCGAACTTGGAAGAGTGGAATTTGTAAGTGTCGCCCTCTCTACCTTGTTTGTCGTTTGTGATGATTGCCGCAGTATAAGGGTAGAGTTTTTCCATCACTAATAGATCATCGAAGGTTACCACATAATCTTCATCTTCTCCTTCACCGAAGAAACACTTGCTACCTGTGAAGAGAGCGTTTTCTTTCAGGTGTTGGTGGATGAGGGATAAGTTGGTGTCGCAGACCATGTTGGGATTTGCGAAGATTTCATTAAAGTTTACGGTTGCCATATTATACCTCCACCTCTTGTGGTCTCCAATCCTTTGTCCAATCCCCTCTAATATTATATTCTCCGAAGCTATTTCCGCTCATTACGTGTTGTCCGAAGAAATCACGATCATTGGCATGGTGTTTGGAACGTGCTTGGGCTAATTGGATATCTTCTGTTACGGGGTGGTTTGGTCCCAGTAGTTTAATAGCCATGGGGTTTGATGCCATATCAGGGTAGGTAATGTCCTTGACTTTGTGGGTTCCTCGTATAATATCCTCTGCTCGATATTCCGCTCGTATTTTGTCCATGGTGAGGCTTCTGGCCATATTTAGATCACCAACCAACACCTTGGCTCTGCTTGATTTCAGATCGAGATTGAAGCGGTTGTTCACTTCTTCCACGAGGAATTTGATTACGTTCTTGGACCAACGAGTGCTAAGTAATAAGCTATTGTCTCTGAAGAGAAGATTGGTGCGGTATTTTTTGCTGTGTCTTACCAGAAGAGTGTCAGAAGTGAGGATGTTCTCTTTCTCATCACATATCACCACTTCATACACATCAAATCTTATTTTACACAATTTGATCACGGGACGAAAGCCCACGAAATTAAGCTTTTGTTTCAAGAACTCTTTGAGGGGAAGGGTGCATGATACTCCAAAGGTGAAGTCGATCATGGATTCTCCGTTTTCTTTATACACTCTGTCAACATCGATCAAGCGATTGTTGGAGTTACGGTAGACGGAGTTTGCGGTTACTGTATCCATGAGACAACCATATCTGAGGATGCTCTGGATGCAAGGTGTAATGTGATAAATACCAACATGCAATCATTTAAAAAATTCAGGTTCAATATTGGCTCGTAGCCCTCAGTATCCTGATTTACTATTCTACCAATTCAATAGCTTCTCTCGGAATATGGCCATAGATAACTAATGTGTCTTCCATCAGTCCATCTGATGAATCTGGTTCAAATTGACCTTGATCTTCAACTTGCAGTATGTTAGCTAGTTGTTTCCTTCTAAGAGACTCTTCAATGGGCGGTTCTAAGCCAGTAGTGATGTCTGAGTTAAGCTCTCTTGCTCTGCCAAGATCAATTCTGAATGTGACATTACCGTAAGATTCCATCTCGTCGATTTCTAATGAAGTCTTTGAATGATTGCATAGTTCTATTTACTTTTTGGATTATAGTAACGATCTAATGTATCCTGACTTAGGATAGCGGGACTCATCACAACCAATCCATTCTTTTGTGCAAATGATTTAGCTTCTGCTGCGGATGCGTCATTTAACACTCTATCACTACCGTTCTTCTCGTCTTTAGAATAGGCCACCCAGTTATATCTGTCAGGGCTATCACCACGAACACCTACATATGTGTTCTTATGAAGTATGAGCCAATCTCTCTTGATACCATCTTTGTTAATATAACTCTTTGTTTTTGTTATGGGTTGATCATAACCCTTTTTGACAATATCGGTGGGGGTTTCATCTACAAATTGAGATTTTCCATTTCTATGCCAAGTTTCTGTTCTTCTGAATAGTTTTCCGTATTTTCCTTTCTGCCATATATGACCCCAAAATCGCTTGTTTGTATCGAGATTGTCTTCAAATGAATTAATCGTTACTTTCCTACCATCTCTTGATGTATAATCACCATTACTATCAATAATAACAGGTGGATTAACATCGATGGCATTCATTTCTCTTTTGGTGATCTCTGTTATTAGCTTGTTGAATTTGCTCATGTTGTTATTTATCTTTAGATGGTTGAACTTAGATCTATATTGTCGTTGTTCCTCTTGAACAACTAGAAAAGTGGAGATTATTGACTGGGAGTTTGTGGGGGATTATGATGAATGGAAAGAACGTATCATTGAAGACTTCGGTGATGAAGGTAGACTTGATCGTGATTCACTTGAAAAGATTATACACATGTTAGGTGGTTCAGACCAGCACGAGATTGTTCGAAAGCTTTTCAGTGAGCTAGAGGACTAATTTATCTCACTCTTTCCAAGGTGAAGTTCATCTCTCCATGTATTGACTGTTTGTCGCTGAACTCGAAATCATCAATATACCCACCCTCTACCAACTTACTATAAAGTTTGGTTCTTGACTCTTCCTCCTCTTTGGAGGTGAAGGTGATCATTCTAATGTTTTCGAATGTTGCCAAGAAGTCATTAGTGATGTCTATGACTGTTGATAATACTGTTCTAGCATTACCTGTTCCAGTCATATCAACATCGATCAGCTTTATTCCTCTAAAGCCTTTTTTCTTTTTGTCAACCCCGAACGTAATCTCGAATACGTTTTCATCATGGAAGTTTTTCTTGGCAACCCAGATGTAATCAATCTCTCCTACCGTGAAAGTTGCGGTCTCGTTTATATGAGTTGTAAGCTCGCCTGTTTCTTCATCCTGATATCCCCAATCATCCTTCTGATAATCCACTGATGAATCGAAAGCTTCTAGGAGTGTTGTGATGAACTGTTTGAACTTGGACATAGACTTATTTACCACCAGAACAAAGCAACAATCTAAACATAGATTTGGTGGAATGTGCGACCGATTGCTCTTTCGCTTACATTTGTTCGTTCTCTACCACCCTCAACCTCAGGTGTCATCCAATAACCAATTCGTGGGTCATAGGAGTCACATAAGAAAATCTCTCCACCGTAAGCTTTAAATCTTTTACCTACAGTGTGGTGATCGGGGTGTGTTTCGGGTGTTTTGATTTCGTTGTCCATGAGATTTATTGGCTTTTCAAGGCTTCCTCTAAGGTAGGGGAGAAGCGATGATTGGTGAATTTGTTGTTGATTAATTCCGCCTTAACAAAACCATTTCTTGTTAGCCACAAGTGAGTGTTACCTTTTTGGAAAGTATTCCAATTGGTGTTGCTGTAGTTCTTGCCCTTTTCATAACCATGGCTGATGGCTATTCTCAGAGTGTATGCTTGGTTGGTTTCTTTTTCCATAACAGGGATAAGTTAATCTATTTTAGAAGGAGAGTCAAGGATTAGTTCTCCATTTCCTCGAAAGCCTGATCCAGTCTCACCACAATCGTGAACAACCTCCATGTAGGTCTCTTCGACAATTAGGATCACAGGCTCACCACTGAGGATAGCAAAATACTTTCCGGTGTATTCAGGGAGTTCTTCGTAGTTCATTACAATATTAGGCTATTTACCACTATAGAACCACCGACTGTCCTCATATCGGTCAGTATCGAAGTCGTGATTGGTTGAGACGTTGACCATCCAATGTCCATCACTGTCCTGATGTGGATTCATGATGTTCACAGATGGTTGAGTGTGCCCTTCAGGTAGGATGCAGCACTCAAGCCATAGTTTTAGGTTTTCGAGCCAGATGTTCTTTTGGATTTTCATACACTTACGGTAGGTGGTATCCGAGTTCTACAAGCTTCGCATCACACCAATCCCTTGAGGGTTGATAGCCGCCATTGACATCGGGACCATTACCACCTTCACCCTTTGGTCCAGCAATCCATTCACCACTTTCGGGGTGTTTGACTCGGGGTGTTTTTTCGATGAATGCGACCCGTTCGCCGTTCAGCGTGCGGGTGGCGCAGTGGCCCTCAACAACTTGCCATGGACTAACGGGTTTTTGATGGGTATCATTGGGTTTAATGTAATCTTCGAGCATGTAGAAGTTACTCTCGATGGAATTCAAAAAGGTTTCGTAGATCTCCCGCTTGATCTCATAGAATGTTTTGTCGAAGTCTGTGTTGGTGTATCGAGCGAAGACAATCATGTATTCACGGTTTGTTTTTACAAACTCTTTGATGTGCTTGACTGTATTCTCATCATCATTATATTGAGCACAAGCTACTAAAGTTTCTTTGAGATCTTTGGCCAAATATTGGAGAATGTCACCCTTGATGACGCTCAGTGCGCCAGATGAATGTGATGCCTCGCTTCTCTCAAAATATGACCGCTCGGTTTTTGCGGTCGAAAGACTGCGGTCAGTTTGGAATGTGATTTCTTCAATGAAGTGTGTGAGGTTTTTCATAACGAAGACAAGTTAATCTATTTTCGAAGAAACGTCAAGAATTATCTTCTAAATTATGAGGCTGGTAGTCTGGACCTTGTTTAGTAACGAAGACAAAGTTTGCTTCGGAGAATAGTTTGTCACCATCTTTGGTCAGTAGATGGCCTCTCACTTTAATTTCTAGAGTTTTGCCAACAAGATTTGACTTGACAATCTCATCATGAAATGATCCTCTACCAGATTCACTTTCTAAATGAGCTTTAAACCTAATCAGATCCCCGCAACCCACAGGTCTGTGAAACTTGCCGTCAAAATTCCAAGTGACGGCGTAGTCAGCAGTTGGAGATTTGAATAAAATAGTTTTACAGAGACTGGCGGCTAAGGCATCCATCTGTGAAAAGGCAACACCGCCAAAGATGACATTACCATTGTCATTATATGGCTGGTGATTGCAATGTTCGGGGAAGATCTTAAAATGCGTTTCCATCTCCTCGATTCTCAATACAAAGAAGAGAGATGTCAAGTTCTAAAAGTTTAACCATTCAAGGTTTTGTCCATTTGGGTAAATGAAATGACAGGGATTTTCCACAATCTTCTACCAATATTGAAAATGTAAGTGTAGAACACAGATTCGTCTTGACCTTCTACATATTCCTGATAAGCTTCGGAACTTTTGATCTCCTCTTGATTGTCCATTGCAGTCAAATCGATCACGCCATAGTGTCCATGGACAGCATATTGTTGACCTTTAACATCAACCAAATACACTTCGATTTGATTACCAAATGTAGATGTCTTGAGTGGAGTGGTCTCATGTTTTTTATTTCTAAATAACCAAGCGGTGATCACATTAGTTTGTTCGCTACCTCCTCGGTCCATATCATAGGTGGCCTTAAGCTCTTCAGCAAGACTGATGATCTTCGGCACAAACTTATTCTCGATAACTTTCACGGATGCTTTTCTCTGAATACCAGAAAGTCTTTTCTCGTTTGGAGAGTATGTAGCAACTAAACGAGGATTGTTAGTTTTGTCAAACATAACGAGCATGGTCTTCTCGCGATCTGTGCTCATCACACCAGCAGAGCCACAGTTCTTCATCTGATCACCGATTAGGTTGCATCTGTTACCAACATCGATCCAACGACTGCCATCATCATACTTGAGCACAGGAGCAGCATCTCGAAAGATTCTTTTTTGATCATAAGCATTTTCTGCTTGCTGAAAGGTGAGCTTCTTAAACTGTGAGATGTCAACGAGCTTTCCTGAAGTGATGTCGGCAATGAGTGGTTTCCTGAAGAAGATCATGTCTTTAAATTCTTCGTACGCTTGTTTTACAAGCTCATCGTAATCATCTTCATCATATTTCTCAGTTAGATCATAATAGTATGCTACTTTATCCCAGACTTCACCTCCAACACGAATACCCTCAGCCATTCGATAGGCTTGCACCATATCATCATGGAATGAGAGTTCGTTGAACCAATTTTCTTTAGTTCTTCTATAGTTGTGAGCCTCCTTGAACCAACGAGCAAATAAGAAAGCATTTTTCCCAAATTGTTTTTGGAAGAAGTTTGCTACCTCTAAGGTATAACCCAACCCTACTATGTCAGTTTTTGATTCAGTTAAGAGTCTGTAATCTTCATAGAAGGTATGGAAGGAATTCATATTTCTATTTATCCGCCTCCATCCTATATTCTAGACTAAAGAATGTCCTCTACGGTAACGTAACGTGTCCAGTTATGTTCAGGATTGACAAGGATTTTGTGCTCAACTTTACCTGACTTGGTATTTTTAGGTGACCAAGTTTCGATCACTCCATTACAAATAACCCCACTGTCAAAGCCTTTATTCCATTTGACCTTCTGGCCTTTTTTGAAAGTTCTCATTAAGCAACAGTAGTGTAAGGCTTGTTCCACTTGCCAACTGCGAAAGTCTTGTAGTAGTTGGGAACAGAACCATAGTCAGCATCCTCTACTAGAGTAGAGACGGGACGATAGCCATCAAGAAGTTCATTGATCTTGACAAAAGTTTCTCGCAACTTGTCATTTTCAACTCGGTCAAGATAGTAATGGTTAACTCCAAACTCAGTTTGGGTGAAAACTAACGGACTAGCCAACAACACAACAGAGATTGAATTGTGATCAGTAGTGACTGAAAACTTAAAACCTTTGAAGTTCTTCTTGAGGTCTTGGCGGAGGAGTTTAGCGATGTCTTTCATAACGAAGACAAGGTAACCGATTATGGTTACCTTGTCAAAGAAAAAGGGATCTATTTTTAGTTTTTCTTTAAATCTTACGCGCTACAACGTCAATTGCCCCTTGTGCATACTGTTTAAGCTTGCGTTGGAAAGAAAAGTTGTCAAACTTGAAGTCATCAATTCGAACATCCTGATCTTCCACCCCTTTAAACGGAGTGTAAATGGTGTTTTGGCTCTCGATGTTGATTGCTTCCTCTGACTTATTCCAACCTTTAGGCATGTATTGATCATCCCATTCATACAAATCATAAACTCCAAAGCCGTGAAGATCGTAGATATTAGAAAGAGGTCCATCGAAGTGATCAAGAAATTTACCTCCCTGTTGTTTTGAAGTGTTCATGAACACTTCAGCTACTCTACCGATGTCACCAGCCTTAGGATTCTTATGGACAGCCACAATCTCATTCAAAGCTCCACTATTATGAGGCTTCAAGGCAAACCCAGCTTCTTTAAGATCCCCGTCAACTACCGCAACGAAAACTCTGAAAGTTTTCAACTCTTCAAGAGAGTAGTGTGTCAAGGTAAATGCTCGGTAAGTTGTCTGGAGAGATTCTTCGAAGAATTCTAACAAAGAGACATTTGGATTGTCTGGCTCTGAGATTTCAAACGTGATGTTATTCGAGGCTTGTCTCTCATTAAGCTGGACATTGAACACAGATTCAGCAAGGATTGTGTTGCTGAAAATCTCCTGCAACTTCTTAGGTGAATAGTTTCGTTTGGTCTTGATGCCTTGGAAAACATCTAGAGTAGCATCCTTTGATGCTCCAGCAAATTCGAAGATTGTTTCTAGCGATTTGTCAAATTTTGGGGTCTTCATGTAAGTATTTATCTTAGTTGGGAGGTGGAATCTGCGATTCAAGGCGTAGTTCCTTGACTGCCTGAAGAATACGGTCGATCTGACCCTTCATATGTTCAACTCCCTCGTCAGTGAGTGGTTGCCTTGTGGTTGTTTGAAATAAGCAGTGATTCCATTTTCCGCTATGTTCATTGAGATTCAAAAGAGCAAGTTTTTCAGAGTAAAACGACTTTTCAGTAAAACGACTATGTATCCAGATTGAGCGAAATGTAAGATCGTCTGTAATGTCCAGTCCACCAAACCATGATCCCTCTTGAATATCCACACCATGAGTGTAGTTAAGGTATTCAGGATCAAAGAGGGTGACATTAGCGAATGACGAATCAAAATATTCTTTAATCTTTTTGACCTGCTTGCGGAAATCTGCGATTGGTTGCTTTTTCATAACGAGGGTAACTTACTACAGTCTGGAGGTCATGTCAAGGATTAAGTTGAAAGAGATTACAGATTCCTCATAAATAAGACTATGCGATTCAAGAATTTTTATCACCAGATGATTAAAGAGATGGCCAAACCTCAAGAGGCAGACACCATGAAGACTTACTACCACGGAACTAAAGAGGAACACATCGACTCTATTATGAAGAATGGGTTGCTACCTCCTGACTTGACCAGAAAACCAAATGGGAACTTGACACCTATCGACGGCAAAGTGTATCTTACTCCCGAAATCCGTTACGCTACGATTTATGGTTATGTCCATCCAAACTACGGCAATAAAAATGAAAGCGGCTATGGTTATGTCTGTGTAATTGACGGTAATAGTCTTGTTGACATCCAGCCTGATGAAGATTCTCTTGCAGAACTTCTCTATGACATGTTCGTAGATGAAACAGATTTAGGGATGTCGAGTCTGTATAGATTGGCAAAAGATATTCTGAAGGATGAATATCTTGAACAGGAAGATATGCCATATATTGAGGACTATGAGTCTGATGAACAATATCAAAATGATTTAGATAGCTGGCAATCTGAAATAGATCATTGGCCTAACAATGGAATAGAAGCTATCTTATCAGGAGAATTAGACAAACAAGTGCCAATGGCTAAGATTATTCTTGACAACATGTCAGATGAACAAAAGATCGAGGTAATTCGTTATGGCGGACACCTTGCACACACTGGTAAAATCATTCCAAGTGAAATTTGGAGACTTTCTCGCTCTAATAAGCTAGAGGATGATGCCTCTAACTTCTTTGAAATTGCTGATAAGATACGTTAATCCAATTCTAGCTTGGCTAGAAGTTCCTTGTCTTTCTTGAGCGTGTCGAGAAAGCGAGATCTTTCGTATTCTTTCTGTTTCTTCATTTTCGTCTCCATAGGATGCTCGTCAATTCTCTCTTGTAGTCCCTTGGCATCAAAGGTTCCACTGATATCTTTGAATACCCAACCATGATCAGATAAAGTTTTCCAATATGGATTTTGTGACATTTTAGCATAAGGGATATATGAGCCAAGTGCTCCCTGTTCTCTATAGTCCACGTAGTTGTAACCCAAAGACATAATCTTGTCTGTTGGATACATGTAGAAGTTGACCACATCATGCCTAATGTTTATCTCGTTAGCCAAGGTTTGATGAACGACATCATCACTAGATAAGAACCAATCGCCTGTATCTTCAGAGTCCCACAGCATCGTGCCACGAGATGAACGCTTGTAAGCCTGAACCATTTCCTTATGATTAGGGTTAATGAACACGGTTTGATCAGCAGCTTGCTTGTAGATTTTTTCGAAGAATGTTTTGAATCTAGCCATATTTGTATTTACTCGAAGTTTCCTCTTGATTCGAGATAAACCCGCCCTTAGGATTTGGACATGGATCACTTTTTTGATACAACCGGAATACTTGAAAAGCTTAAAGAGGCAGAAAGCAAAATCACAGATGCAGGGATAGAGGCGACTGATATTCCCGACTTCGAGCCTTACTTCAACAAATATGAAATGTTTGCAGGGGGGTTTGGGATTTCTAAGAATAAAGGGTCTGCCTTTATAACTGACCAGAAAACTACGAATTCCCCAAATACAACGCAAACTCTCCGTGAGTCTGTAATAGTCATTTCTAACAATTTCAGAGAAAGACTAAGCCTTATCAATAATTGTGGAATGGGCGCAGAACAGTCTCATAGTTTAAAAAACAAAGAAGAAATGACAAAAGAATTTCTTTTCAATTTCTTCGATCCTTCTGAGTGGGTCTTTGACGGAATCTCTAAGAGCACCTACACAGGAGATGAGATCAGTCTAAGTTTCGTCTCTAAAGATATGAAAGTTACCACTACGGTAGGAATTCGTAATAGCGGAATTTCAGTAACTAACCATTACTGGGATTTGAAGGTGTTCAATGACACCGAGTCACGTTTCTTGGATTACTTCCAAGAGTTTATTAAGGAGAAGAATGTGGATGAAAAGAAGGCTAATGCCAAGATCATTATGAAGAAGGAAAATAATATGATCCTCCATGACAATCCAGTAAATTCTTTCGACATCGATTTTGATCGTCATTATAATGAAGACATCACTGAGTTTAACGACTGGATGGCTAAGTGGGATGATTGGAAAGATCCAAACAATCGTTTGACTATTCTTTATGGACCTGCGGGAACTGGTAAGACCAATTGGATCAAGAATTACATTCAAACGACAACACGACAGGTCATTTATGTCCCTCCTTCTATGTCCAATATGCTTGCTCATCCAGAATTCTGTGAGTTCATGTATCAACACAAAGAAAGTCTTCTGATTGTCGAGGATGCGGAGCAGGTTCTAGAGAAGCGTGAAAATACTTCAGATCGTGCGGTTTCTGATATCCTCAACTTAACTGATGGAATGTTGGCAGACTTTTTGGATTTACGTATCATCGCAACCCACAACAAAGACAAATCTTGGATCGACACAGCCCTTAGGCGCGATGGTAGATGTTATTGCGAATACGAGTTCAGAAAACTTGCCAAAGACCGCACCAAAGCTATCTGCGATGAAATAGGGAGTGAACCGATTAGTGATGAAATGACATTATCTGAAATCTACCGCAACATGGACGGATTCAGCCAAGATGGACAAGAGGCTAAGTTCATGGGGTTTGCTTAATGCGCTCCAATAACTCCTGCTTCCAAGCGAAGGAACCAACTTCGGGGAAGTAGGAGAGCCAATGTTCGGGATTGATCTCGCCCTTCTTACTAACAGAAAGCCTTAGCTTATATGCTAGCTCTCGCTCGATCTTCATTTGCTTGTTAATGAAACACGCTCCTGTTTTTGTGGTGGCTACGATTGCATAGATCTTTTGCTTGGGTCCACCAAATAAATGATGTGAACGAACAAGACGTATGGCAGTAATTGGGATCATGACAAGAAAACGCTCTTGAATTCAAGGGATGCTCTTAACGGATGTGAGCTACAAGTCAGCCAATCAGCCGACCAGAATAGGACTCCTTCGCCTATTATCCTCCCTTGAATTCAAGAGCGTTTGGTTATTTTAGAACTTTCCACCAAGACCTTCAGGGCGAATCAAGGGAATGATGTTGTAACAACCCTTTGAGGTCTCCACTGCAAACTTATCATCATGGACCGAGATCTTCACGATATCCTCAACGTCGATTTCAATTTCCACAGAATCGTCTGTGAAGAGAAATGAAGGGTAAGCCTTAGTTGGCAGAGAATTGACGGATACTACTTTGCGATTGACCTTAACTACGTCACAATTAGAGGCAAGATAAGAAGTGAGTTGGGCTGGAGTGATTGTTTTCATAACAGGGATAAGTTAATCTATTTTTAGAGGAACGTCAAGATTTATTTGGACATAAAAAATGCCTTGGAGAAATATCCAAGGCATTTTTGGTAGGTTACTGATAGAATTCTTCAGAAATAACACATTTTACATCGTCGAAGTTTTCTTGGATGGAATGGATGTCGCCTTCCTGATTCTCTCGAAAGTCGATGAGACACCATCGATTGTAATGTGTGTGATCTTTGGGAAGAGTGGTGAGTTGATGTGTCAAAGCAAACACAACACCACCTTTGCTGATGGTGAACGTAGGAACACTGAAGAACAGTTCAGTGAATATGACTGGAGAAACAACTTTAACTGTGAAGGTCTTGCTTTTCATAACGAGACCAATCTACCATTCAAATCAGTTTTCGTCAAGATTAATCTACTTTTGTTTTTAGTTCCAGTTCGTGGAGATGTTTCTGGAGGAAATCAAGTGCAATCTCAATCCTGTCTGGACATTCCCCATATTCCCAATCAACAGGATCAGTAGGTAATAGACTCATGATGCCGTCAATAGCGGTGGCCTCTCGTTTGTTATTGGTTCGGTAGAGTTCACAGTCATGATCATAAGGAGTCATTAACCACGAGTAATATCGCTGCCAGTAGGTTTGGTCTTCTCTCGGAATATGAATCCACTTTGCATATTGATTAGTGTGGTGCTCACAGCCATGTCTAACCTTAATAGTAAGATCTCCAACTTGCTCCAATCCCACGATTCCTCTATCACCCACCTTCATAATATTAGTTACAATGCCAGAAGTTTCCTCCCCTATCTTCTTAATGACTGAACCTATTCGAATAGGTTCATCGTTGACATCAGCGATTCGAACCACTTTTGTAAAGGTTACGGTTTCGCACCCATCAGTTTGTTCATTCATAAAATTAAGAGTTGACAAGTTCCCACTCGTGGTCTTCAATGGTAGTATTACATTTCGGACAATTGGTTGAGTATGACAACTGCCACGTATTAGTGTTTGTGTCAAGCTCTATTTCATCCCCTTCCACAAAAAGCTCGATATCATGGCTACATTCGTCATGATCGCCATTTTCGTTCATCCCGAAAAATCCACTCCAAATAGTAGATCCACAATAAGTTGAAATAAGTTTCTTCTCAGGAATAGAATTCCAATAAGCTTGGTATTCTTCCATCGTAACCAATTTGTAGCCAAGTGATTTGGCTACTTCGTTGAATCCTTTGGCTCTATCCTCAGCACAAGAAGCATGATCCTCTTTGTGATGTTTGTAGAGATAATCCATTGACTCTAGGCGAAACTCCTTATAAGCTGCCACGAAGGGCTTCTTTTCATCAAGGAATATGTCTAAGAGGCGAGCCGTATAACACCGTTTGTCCTGTTGTGAGTATTTAGCTTTGCAAAAATCATCAGCAGTCAACTCAGGCAGGACATCAGGTCTTTCGCTCGTGTTTGTCTTTCGTGTATAGTCTATATGGTTAGTTTCCATTACAAGGTTTCCATTTGGATAGTTCTAAGAAGCGACCCTTTTTTTGGTCTCTAGGTATTTCGGTGATAAAGTTCATGAAGAAATCGCTATGCATCTCCCAGTTCCCATGGTCGTTACTGTGTTGAGTTGCATGAATTACTTCACACTCTCCATGTTCGGAGCGGAAGGCTTCAAGTTTTTTAATAGTTTCGGTAATGTTCATGATTTGGTCTCGATGAAAGCCACTTCTTCATAATCAACAATACCAGATTCACCGCTCCACGGAGATTGTTCAATAACCCAACCCGAGCGAGTTTTGCTGAAAGAGATACGAAGATCATCGTAAGAAATAATCGAATCAATTTCAAGTGACTCGTCTTTCTGTAAAGTGTGTCTGGTAGATTTAAGTGTTTCTACTTCTTGTGGTGCTTGGAGTTCTTTGATGATTTGGTTTGCGATTCTTTCTCCGCATTTATCATCTGCATCAAATACGTGGTAATCCAATTTACATTCAGCATCCAGAATATCTTGACACTTGACATCAATCAACTTGGCTTCAAGTTCTCCTTGAAGCCTTCCCGCTGGATTGAATGGCTTAACACGCCTCAGCATAATGTTCATATTGTTGTAACCTTCATAGGTTGCTCTCACATGAGCTTTGAAAGTCTCAGGCTCTAAATCCCCATAAACTAGGGATAGGAGCAAAGGAGAATCTGTTATGATGACATCTACCTTGTCTGACAAGTAATGAAGCTTGTTGTTCTGTTTGGCGAAAATGTAATTCTGATCATTAAGGATTGTTTCCGCACCTTTCCAGACTACATCTTTAGCATACTCTCGTGCCATCTCGCAGTTAATTCCTGCTTGCTTGAGATTATAGAAGACTGAAGCTGCGGTCGTAGATTTCCCTGTAGAGGGACCGCCATAGAGATTAACTACAATCGGCTTCATCTTCATCAGAAAAGTTAAGTTCGCAGGTCTCATCCACGATAGATTGTGGGGCGGGAACGAGGATATACTCTCCGATGGTTTCAGTCAAGCCAAATTCCTCATCACTTGCCAGCTCCTGATAAAGGTGGGAGTAGCATTTAATAGTCGGTAGCTGTTCATACAGCACGACATGATAAATGGGGAGATTGCCTCCTGAATCAGCATTAACAAATTCTTCACGTTTAACTAGCATGATTCCGTGAGTCCATGCTGTTTTCGTTTCTTGTGCGGTAGGTTCTTGTTCCATGTCTTTACTCTAGGGGAGTTTTTCATGACTACAAGGTCAAAATAGAAAAACTCTCCCCGACCACCAAGCCAGAGAGAGTTTTTCAGTTTGTTATGATGAAATTAGATTTGTTCTTTGATTGCTTTTTTGACAATTGAACTTGGTGTATTGATCTCAATACCTGTGAGTGGACTGAGATAAAACGTCATGCCTTTGTCTGAGACAAGCTTGATTCTATCTGCTACAACTTCGCAGACTGGATTTGTGGCTTGTTTGAAAACATGTTCAGCACCATTGTTGCAAATGTATATCTGGCCAAAATCAACATAGGTGATCTCCCAAAGAGTGCTGTGAGCATATGCGCCCATGGCACTGTTGAAGATTTGAGCGATGACCGAGAAGTTGAGGGAAGTGAGGTTTTTCATAACGAGGACAACTTAATCTATTCTCGCCGTGATGTCCAGATTAAATTGAATTTATTTTTCCTGTAATAGAACCACCGAAACACCTCAATTCCGTGTTTCCCCCTTTGTCTGATCCACAGTATCGAGTTTCCACCTCAATATTTGAGGTTTCTTTGTAGTGTTCTTGTAAATCCATATCGGCAATACTAATATGTTCAGAATGAACGGACTGAATAATATAAACAGAATGGGTTTCGATATCAACCTTGGTTAAATTTGGGAAACACAGTAACATTTTCGCGGGAATTGCTCTCTGTTCTAGAATGTTAGTCCATCGCTCAGGATAGAAAAGAGTTAAACTTGTGACACTTTCATCAACCTCGCACTTGTCAAACATCGTCTCTAACGCCCCTAAGCCTAGGTGTGACAGCATACTGTGGGTTCCGCTCCTCAAGTTGGGGCGAGTGGTCACAAGCATTGTAAAGTCAATTTGTTCTCCTTTGGAGTTTTTATATTTGTCCGATTTCATTTATTTTGGTTATGTTCTGGCTCCTCTACAAACTTCCAATCTTTGCAGTTTTTACGACACCCTATGACCCACCGTTGGGCAGATTCCTTTGAGATGAAACAAATAGTATCCACAACCTCAATCCCTTTTAGGGGACCACGAAGAAACCGCTTCTTGTATGAAGTTTTAATAGGGTAGAGGTTGGGAGTATAAATGTTGGTATTCATGGTAATAGTTAAGATTGGATTAAGAAACGTAGGCTATCACTTCAGCTTTAGAAAGGTCTACAAGACCATCTCGCGGCTCGCTGTGCCATGAGAAAGAAACAATACTATTTGTATATTCAGGATTTTCTTCGAAAATCTCCTCAGATTTAGGTCGAATGGTCAAACGAATCGATCCCGAAGAAGCGAGGAGGCGATCTCCAGTAACCATATCCAACACCACATCATGTTGATAAAGGGTTTCGGAAAGGACCGAGAGCGATCACATCCTGTTGTGAGTGGATTAGCTTGGATAGCTTTGTTGATCTTATTGCGAAGCTTGGCGGGGAGAGTGTTCTTTGTCATAACGATGTGAACTTAGCTCATTTTCCCTCAGATGTCAAATTAATTCTGAGAAAGTTTGTCCGTGCGACTTTCACGCAATCGTTCTCTTACAAGGAGAAGGTTCTTCTGGGATGAAATCGCTAAATTTCTTCCGCTCTCCAAATTTCACGCTTTCCCACGCTACTAATTTTGGATTGAACTACTTGGACGGGAAAATTATTTATTCGAAACGGTCAAAAACGTGGATTGGTGAAGTATAAGGAAAACGCGAATCACTAGTGTAAACAAAGTTACCACCAAACATCCCACTACGACCTTCTTCGGGATTGGGTGAAATGATGACCTTAGTAGCTACATCATCTTTCAAATAAGAATGCCCTTTACCGCCTCTTAAAATAGGCTCTTCAAGATAGAGGGCAGGGGCATCTTTAGTCGGCTCAAAGATTTCAGGGATTCCCTCTCCAATTAGAATTGCTTGAGTTTTTCCTGAAGTTACCCCACCATTGGTGCAGTCTACCCCGAATACGCTTACTAGTAGTCCTTTTTTCATAACAAACAAAACTTAACCCATAGCCCGACAAATGTCCAGAATAAACGGTATTTATTTTTCGATGAGTTTCAAGCGAGCGTAAATCCCTTGCCCTCCTTCTTCACTAATATCATCGACAAGATCATAGAAATGTTCAAAACTCCATTCACCATGAGGCACTTCGGCTGTTACTTTGTCTCTATGGACAGGCCAATCCCGTTCATCGCCAAGGTCATCTAGGACATTTTGTGTTGTAACTTCATACCGCCACACTCCCAAGGATACGCTGCCAATGTTTTCATACCCCTTAAGATTTGGGTTGTCGGTCTCTTCGTCTTTCTCTGAGTCATAAAGGTAGTCAGTCGCGAGAAGAATTTCTTTGCGGTCTGAAGAGATGAATACTTCCAAGCTCATATTACCCATTTGTCCGTAGGCAATATTGTGTTCTTTGAGCTTATAAGCTGCGATCTTTTGACGATCTCCGAAATGGCAAAGAGACCAGTTTGCGCCCTCGGGGGCATCAGGGGCAGAAAAACGGTTTGCAATGACCATGTTTGAATCTACTGAGAGAATGCCGCGAAAGATCTCAGGAGTGTTGAATTCACAAGGTCCGTCTTGGCGAATGATAAACTCTGGATTATCTTTCGTGCGATTTCGATTGACAATACCATCCAATTTAATCCCTTCGCCGGTGAAGATGAAGAACCGACCGTTTTTACAACCAGAGCATTGAGTGGAAGGTATTAGTTTCATGCTGGATAACGAATCCCCTTTTTCGATATTAGAGTCCAAATTTGATTGGTAGAACTTTCGCATACCCTCATTAACTTCTTCGGGAGTGCGGTCTTTATCTGAAGAACAACTACTCCATTGCCCATCATTAGAGCCATTAGCACAGTTGATGTGATCGGTCAAATCTTCTTGCAACTCTTTGATGAAAGCGTCTCCTTTCGTATAATAACCAGTATGGCCGTTGAAGTCTATGGTGAATTCCCTACTAATTAACTTCTCTATGATTTCTTGGAGTCTCATTTTGATTCGATGAATTGGGTTGCTTGGTTTTTCATAACGGGGACAAGTTAATCTATTTTTGAAGAAACGTCAAGGTTTTATTTGTGTGTCTTGTAGATTTTCTTGAAGGCGGTGTTGATATGGGTGTCATTAAGATCTTTAGTGTAAAGGTGGTCACAAATAAAATCGGTGACATCCTTGCGATTCAAGAAACTCATAACAAACACTTCATTACCGACTTTATGAGGATGTAGGTTTTCTACAACTCGGATGTAATCTTTCAAGGTTGCCTCTGGATTATGGAAAACGATACGTGCGTTTTTCTGACAAAGGGATTCTAGAGTAACGTAGTCGGCTGGGGTAATCTTCATAACGGAGACAACTTACCTCAGAAATGAGAAAACGTCAACGAAAAACTGTTTTATTTTTAATCCAAAGATAGGTTGTCCAACTTCTTCCTCCTCTAAGAGGTTGTCTTGGGCAATCTCTAACGCAACCCTGATGCACTCCCTATCGATAGGGAAAGGTTTGTAGAGTTTCTTATTCTTGAAAATTCTTGATGTAATTTCTTTGCGAGAAACATTCTCCCTCAGAAGTCGCTCACATTCATTGACAATATTTCCAAATACAACCTCAACTTGAGGCATTACTTTGGATTGAGTTTGACGCATCCTATAATGCTTATTTACATGTCCTAATGCGGGGTTCATTGCCAAAAAATGTCTTTGATTATCTGAATAAGTTTCTTGTCTTTAGTGTATTCTTCAGGATGATTCACAGAGGAACTAAACAAAAACGAGATCGTGTCGTCATTTAATCCTAAATTATCCAAATCGTCAATGAATAAATTGTAAGATTTTCGATCTTCAATCTTCAATTTTCCAAGAAATCGTGGAGTCTGTTAAAGACGAAATATGAAGAGTCCCATCAACACCTTCGTTTCTACCGTCATGCTTCATTGTTGCGGAAAACATCACGAAGCTTTAGCAGCTTTCCAAGCCTGTTGTGCAATATGTTTGAGAGCAGGTTCAAGAGCAGCCCCGAACGTATTTTTCGGTTGTTCTTCTCTTGTGAGTTCCCACCAATCCTCAAACTCATCAATCGCGAGTTGAATTTTTTCTTTAGTTGGGGCGTTATTTAGATTGAAGAATCCTATGTTGAGTTCATCAACGTTATCAGGCATGAAGGTTCCTTCAAATGTGCCTTCTTCGTAGTTTCGCCTATCACTGGTCATACAGACCAACTGACCCTCTTCTTTATAAACTTGTGGCCTAAATCCTTCTTCACTTCGAAAGTCTCCAGCAGAACCATGGACCGAGCACTCACCACTAAAAGGGCAGTTGGTGCTCAAACAGCATCCCCAATCGTCAATTTCAATTTTCATAAATCTAGTCTAAGAGGTCACAATCGTTTAAGATTTCATCGAAAGAAAGATCTTCTTGCTCTTGTTCAGAAATAACCATTCCTTTCGATTCTTTGTATGCTGCATCACTTTCCTTATATTTTAGGTCGTGGTAATCGCGGAGTTCTTTAAGTTGCGCTATAGTAAACTCTCCTTGTCCAATCTTAACACTGGTCAATGATCGTCTTTCAGTATGAATGTTTTCCGTATAAACTCTAACTAAGTCACTTACTAATCCATGACCGATTATTGCACAGCCGAATTGCCAACCTCGTTCTAGATAGACTGGTTCATATGGACCTTTGCCATCACCCTCAATTTTGAAGGACGGTTTCTCATCAACATGGAGATATTCAATCCAACCAACTGGCAAGCTGGCAAATCCATTACCATCTGTCATAAAATCTCGACATTCACTTCTTTTGAAGTAGACAATCTCACCTCCTACAAGGTCAATAGAGTCATAAGGTCCGATTTTATAAGGTCTTCCTCCTTCACGAAAAATGACATGGAAGTTTTTTAACTTAGCAGCTTCAAATCTATCCGTCTCATTACGAAAGCTTCTCATCAATTTATCAATTGAGTTAGTCGTGTTAGTCGCTTTACTGAATTCATTCCCAGTAATGAACAAAAAGGCTCTAGAGTATTGATCAGTATCCTTCCTTACACAATATTCTTCAGTAATAGGAGTGTGTGACTCAGGCTGAAGCCAATCATTATGTTCGCGATTGAAATAGAGACATTGCTCTTTCAAATGAGCATGAGAAGGGAGTGGGTAATTTGAAAGAGGACCAATCCAAGTGTATTGAGCAGGTATCGAACCTTCTCCAAAAACACCATATCTAGAACCCCAGTGATTCCATTCATTTGAACCAAAACGAATTGCGTAAAAACGATTCTCTAGAGTGGATTGATTTTCATTTGAGATTTGTTGCGGACACCAACCCTTATCATCTAAGACGTAAAATAACCATTTAGGGCCACGTAGACCTAACCCGCTACCCACGTAAACTAGGGAGTTGTCATGAAATGGAACTGGAGGATCTTGAAAAAAATGCATATTAGTAGGTTTAAAAATGTTCAATAAGACGATCTTTACCGAATTGTCGCTCAGGATCGTATTTGTAAATTACTCTTGTAGCTTTTTTGAAAACGCTACTGTATCTGGTTTTACTGAGATGTAAAGCCTCCTCTTCTGAGGAGGACTCAAGTTCAATGAAATGGGTGGTTATTACTTTAAACCGAAACGTAACAGCAGGAACTAGATGAAGTTTATCCACAGATTCAACCGCCACCTTAAGATCAATAACTTTCCCTTGACGTTGGACCGCTCTACCTACTCGATAGAACCCAGAACCCTTTCCATTATATCTCCACTTATCACGCTTATTGATTAGTGTTTGAAGTTCCCACGGTCTACTCAACCAAAACCCCAACTCTTTCAGTTGGTTGTTGACTGATTTAGTATAAACCGACCAGTTCAGGTTTTCGGCTTGGTTGTATTCACGGAGTGCATTCTTATGAATGTGCTTGAGTTTTCGGAGGAATGGGACGTTATTCATATCAGTAGTTTTGGACACTATCAGGTTTAAAGCCTTCGTCAAGCAATTTTCGGTAATGTTTCCTAGCTTGGACTAGAGTGGTAGTGAAGTTGGCTTGCATTGGATCATTACGATCCCACATCGAACCCTTGAAGGTTCTTTGGTATGCCCCTTTACCAGTCTTTCGATTGACCACGAACAATTCAGTAACTTTCCCTTTAGAGAGTCTGAATGATTCGTTTCCGTTTCTGTGTTTGATCGTGGTTGCCATAACGATCACAAGTTAATCCATTTTAAGTCGGTTGTCAACTCAAATTCAACCCTTTCTAAAATAAGCTATGGAAAAGTGTAAAATGAGCAAGAATGCATTCAAACTAACGAGTATCCAGTATCCTCGTTCGCTCATACGCTCATTGGGTAGAGCTAACAGAATGAAAAGGAACGTGGAATGGAAAGCCATTATTCCTACCGTAAGGCTATTCATATAAGGCATTACCATGCTGCAAAACTCGGTTCTCCTTCATAAACAAAGATGTCAAACTCAACTTGGAGTTTCCCATCTTTGATTCCTGTAATTGTAAAACTATTTTCTTGATTACAACTTTCAAGACAATCGTTGAGCAAGTCTTTCAGTTCAGGGATGTATTTGGCTAGGTCTTCGTCGGTTGGATTGTCCATATTACTTGGTGTAGTAGAGAATGATGAAATAAATGAGCCATGTTAACAAAAGAGGAAAGAAATAAAGGACTCTGAACAAATCTTCAAAAGTCTCTCCCAAGAAACTGTAATATCCGCTTCCTGAATTTCTCTTATTAGGCCGAAATATGAAATACAATAGGATGATTGTGATGATGGTTGGAACTAGCCACCAACCTGCGGAAATTGTAAATGTGAACGCTAACATGACCAAAAGCTAACGTGCTCGTATTCTCATTACAAGAAAAAACTGGACAGAACTTCAAAATCTCGCTATGTTAGCTGCATGAAGAAAACGGGTAACCCTAAACGAAGAGCCAAACGAGGTAATCGTAAAAACTTGTCCAAACAAGAAGCCGAAAGACTTCATGCTTTCAAAAGAGGACTGGAGCGTTATGGATTGGACAATGGTCAAGTTTTAAAAATTCGGAGAAGGCATCTTGACGGTAAGTCGTTTTTCGTAGCTTCCCAAAGTTCAAGAGTTAAAGTGTATCGTTCTTTTTGGTTTGATTTGGAAATATACTACTGTTGGGATACAAGTAGAGAAGAAATTGTAACCTTCCTGAAACCTGACTGGGTTCCTGCTGAAAAAACAGTAGTCTTAGATCTCATCTCTTAATCAAATGACTATCCCTCGCTTGCTCGATCTCTTAGAGAGATGCATCTACGTTCGTATTGACAACGAACCTCATTTGATACAATCTGATTTTTTTCCAGAAAACATCTTGACACTACTGGCAACATCTGGAAAGGTGATTTCGTTCAGTCGCACCAATAATGATAAAATTCCTCAAACAGGAAATACTGTAACCTTGTTGAGCGACGAAATGGAAAGTTTTGAGGTAACTCTCATGCTTACTTCCGAAACTTTCCAATTGAAACTTTTATGAAAACTGCTTCAGATTTACCATTCCTTCAAAATGTAGGAATCATGACACGCCTTGAATCTCCTGTGGGGTTTATTCAGATTGGCCAAAAAATTAAAACACAAGTAATTGCTAATCTAGACCTTCCACAAGAGGCCATCAACGAAAGTATTGCAGCAATCAGTCCTTATGGAGACACTTGGCACATTGGAGGGATGGTAGGGATCAACACATACTATCACGCTATTAAGTTCTCCTCACCGCTTTGGAATGCTTACTGGACTTCTTTGATTGGAGTTAAACCTCTGCCAGAAAAATACGCATTCATTGGTGACGTTCCGAACAAATTTGGACTAAAGCCATTCGAGGGAGTGTGTTGGGATATCTTTTTTAAAGAATGGGCGGCTACTGGTGTTGATGGTAGGATGACGGGGCATTCTCATGCCCCCTATGCCATCTTGAAGACTGATCCTGAATATCAAAAACTCATTCCATGTATTGATCCTAAAAGGTCTTCATTGGCTCTTGTGGAAGAAATACATCGATTGGCAGGTTTTACATCCAAACCTTTCAAACTCACAAACGAAGAAGAATTTGAAGAGTTCAAGCAAGCCCTTTTCAAAAGAATTAAAAAATGAACTTGCAAATCAAACCCAAACCTAGTAAAACAAAGTCCTCATGGAAAAAAACCTAAACGCTCTCTTGAAAGAGCAATCCGACATCCAAGATTCAATCAGCAACGTCAAAGCTGCGGTTGAACAAGAAGCAGCAGAGTTCTATAACGACTACCTCGAAGGAGACTTCGCGAAATTCCCAGATGGAACAGGAGCTACAATGGCAATTGCCTATAAAGAAAGTATTCATCTTACTGCGGAAATCAATGCAGAAGTTAATGCTTTCGGTTACAGTATCTTCTTCGAATCCGTCTCTACTGGCGCACAATACACCATCTATCAACTGAATTCAGATAGAGCATCCACCGAGCCAACTGAAAAGCTTGGAGAAGGTCTGTTCAAGAGTATCTTTGGAAAAGGTTCCGATTCGCCAACTGGATCTTTTGACTTGAAGGATCTGCTTTCTAGTCTTGAAGGTATGTTTGGTGGAGAATTCACCACTCCTGACAAAACCCCTGATCGAAAAGAAGACAATCCTTTCGCTAAATCAGAAACTTCTGAAAAAGAAATCAACCCTTTCGAACTTCTTTTTGGAAAACTTGATAAGTCTGTTGAAAACTTGGAAAACCTAGCTGATGCAACTGCATGTTGTGGATCTGGGGAATGTGATTCTGATGAAGATTCTGATGAAATTGTTGGTTATGGTAATCCTAAAGACTTCAGTGAAGAAGGACAAATGGCATTTCAGTCAGTCAAGACTCTTCTTGACGCTGATCGATTCATCATGTCCAGCGTATTCAACGATGAAATTGAATTCGACTTTGAAAATGCTGTAGTTTGTATTTCTGATCGCAGTGGAAGAATACCTCCAGTTGATGCTCACATTTCAATTTTGGTTTCACGCCTATCCAAACCAACGGATGAATATGTAGTTTATCTCTACGATGGAACTCATTCCGTGCCATCTAATGCGCTTGAACTCAAAAAAGAATCAATCGTAACACCAACAGGCGATATGATTCAAAACATCAATCGTGAAATGTTGCGAGATTATCTCGAAGTTTCTAAACAACATATGCCTGATGGGGATATCAACTACAAGGAGCAAGCTCTTTGTTTGGATGATGATTTCAACAAAGCTAAGGAGCTTCTAGGAGAAGACCTATTCAATGCATTGCTTGAAAGTATCTAGATTCCTCTTGGTTCTCCTAGCCTTCAGTATAACCTCTTGCTCTAGTGAGCATCTTAGGGAACCTGAAGGCTGGCAGAAGCTGAGACACCTACCAATTATTCGAGAAATACGTTGACACAAGGCGAGGATTTGATTATCCTCGCCTTTGTTATGAACAACGTTTCTATAATTGCTAGCGAGCTAGACTCAAATGAAGTCCTGATCGAATTCGAACACACTGTTCACCAATCCACTGTTGTGCATATGACGAGGGAAGAAGCTCATCATGCAGCACAATCTATTCTTGAGTTTCTTCAAGCAGAAATCGAGGAGGAAGAATAATCTCGATTTCTATTGACGTTCGGTTATCTTCCTGCTACAACATTCAAGTTATGACACTACTTCTTGCAATCTTCTTCTCTTTGTTCGCATTCACCTCAACATTAGGTTTGCCAAGAGATTGGCCTTTTTCCCTTGGCAACTTCACAGCTTCTGCAATTGCAACAGGTTTCTGGGCTTCCTATTTCAACTTTCTTTAAAATACTATGACACTAAACCCTAATTCTTGGCACAACTCGCTTTATCAATTCGCCTACAGAGAACGACATGACGCTCCAGTCAAACTTCCAACTAATTTTTGTGCTTATGGCTGGAAATTGATTTTTTCGATTCTTCTACTCCCTTTTTATTGGGCGGGTAGCATATTCAACAGATTCACTCCCGCTCCGTTTAAAGAGAAAATTCTAATGACTGTGTTGAGTTATGTAGGTTACTTCTTTGGTGGAAGTATATTTGCAGGTATTACCACCAAGGTCTTGACCTCAATTTATGGGGGAGTTGATAGCTTACATGTAGGAATTGCTTTTGTGGTTGGACCTTTCGTGTTAGGTATTTTTGCATATCTAGGGATTCGAATCATTTCTGGCTTATGGGACAGGAGTGAAAAGAAGAGAGAAGAAGACATTCGCACAATTCAAAAGAATTATAATTGTTCGAGTTATGAAGCTATCGATATTTACCGCAAACAGCAAGATCAAAACTCAGCGTTCTATATGTTCAAGCAATGGTTTAAGTCTTTCAAAGATAAGCACTGCCCTCTAATCGACTGGAAAGATAAAAATGTAGGACCATTATGGAAAGAGGTTGGTGGTGTTGGACACGGCAACACAAACATCTACAGGTGCTTCTTCAATGGAAGATCGGAAGATATCAACCAAAAAGGAGATGTTTATTTCCCTCAGCATTTAGCAGGTAAATTTGATCATCCTGAAAACTCTTTCACATCCTTCGAAGATGCTAAGGCTTGTGTTGAAAAATACTTGACATCTGAACAAGAATAGTCTAACTTCGCCTAGTAATGGAAATTCTCTCAATCCTCGATCAATTGTCAAGCGTTAGCGGAACTAACGACAAACTCGATATCCTTCGACAGAATGAAGACAACGAACTCCTTAAGCAAGTTTTCTTCTATGCGTTTAATCCCCATATTAGATACTACATCCAAGAACGCTCATGTCCTGCTTACAAGCTCAACGAAAACCTTTTCGAAAGCATGACATTGAGTGAGAAACTACTCAACAGTATTCTCACTCCTCTATACAAACGAGAAACTACAGGGAATTCCGCGAAAACATTTGTGGAATATAATATGTCACTCCTTGATGAAGGAGATGCCGAAGTCCTTAAACGCATCATCCTCAAAGATTTGAAATGTGGTATTTCAGGCAAAGGAGCAAACAAGGTTTGGAAAGGTTTAATTCCTGAATTTGGCTATATGCGTTGCTCTGGTCCTGACAAAGAAGGCAATATTGAATATCCAGCTATCGTCCAAATGAAAGCTGATGGAGCATTTTGTAATGTTATTATTCGAAATGGTGTTGTTGAATTTTTAACCAGAAACGGAAGTCCCTTCACTTTACCTAGCCTTGCAGAAGATTTTTTGAAACTAGGTGTGGATAATACAGTGTTCACTGGCGAACTAACTGTTTTGGATGGGATGGGTTCTGTTTTGGATCGCAAAACTGGTAACGGGATGGTCAACAAATTGATCAAGAGAGAACAGACCAAAATCAGCCATGACCAAAAAATGGAAGAAGCTTCCCCCAAGCAAGCGGTTCGCCTTATCAATAAATTCGAAAAGCACGAGGAAGATCTTGAGATGATTGAGGAAAATACGATCATCGATGTCTGGGATGCAATTCCATTGGAACTTTGGGAAGCGGGATTGGATGAGTCTAAATATGTAGATCGTATGAGAAATCTCATTTCCCATTTAGATGGAAGCGGAAGCACTAAAATCAAAATCATCGAAACTAAGCAAGTCAAGGATAAACACGAAGCTCAAGTTTTTTATGATCGAATGATTTTAGAAGGCAAAGAAGGTGCTGTTTTGAAAAATGGCAACATGCCTTGGAAAAATGGAACCAGCACTCAACAGATCAAAATGAAGCAAGTTTTGGATTGTGATCTAGAGATTATCGGATGGTATAAAGGGAAGCAAGAATCTGAATTCAAACATGGAATCGGAGGCTTTACTCTAAGAAGTTCTTGCGGCCAGCTACGAGTAAATGTTGGCTCTGGATTGACTCGTGAACAAAGAGGTCTTGAGCCAATCAATCCCGATAATATTGGGGAAGGATTGAGAGCTATCGAAGGGTTCGACTTCGAACAATATACAGGCAAGATTGCGGCCATCGAATTCAACGAAGCAATCAAATCCAAAGGGAAAGATTACTGGTCACTCTTCCTTCCGATTATTGTCGAAGTTCGAGAAGACAAGGACACCGCTGATACTTTAGAAAAAGTTCAAGCTCAATAAATATGGAATTACAGAAGACATTTACCGTAGAGGAAATTCAAGAATACTTCAAAGGCTTCACTTGGATTGGTGAAGATGATAAGCCTATGCCAATGACTTCTGCTTGCGCTTGGAACGGCTGGGTGATGCTCGACGATCACCAAGATGGTATTGAGGCTTACTACGAACGACAGGCTCATTACAAAGCAAAGAAGCCTGAATAAAACTCCTTCATAACACCCCGAAACCCCCGTATATCGGGTATTCTTCAAAAGAATACTTGGTTGCGGGGTTTTCATTTTTTACCCTAGAAAACTACCTACATATAAATCTTGACTTTTTGTCCTTTTTTGTTATTTTTATCCTCATGAGTGGATACACCCTACCTGAACCTGAATTTGGATTTGCTTCAAAATGGAAATCTGAATATCGATGTGCATTTTGCACTGAAATACTAAGTTCTTATGATCGAGCGATTCTCGACAGATGTCCCTCATGTGGCACTGCCCCTGATGCTGGTCGTCTACTGAAGACCACAGAACATCCTTATCGTGAGATCTTCACTGAGCCTAAATTAAACTTCCTTCAGAAAATTTTAAGGGATCAAGGAAGAAAAAGAGTCTACCCAACGGGACACGAAAAATAAAATAACTTTTTCTTCTGGACAAAAGAAGCATGGTAAACTAATCTTGATTCATGGAAATTACGGAATATCTCAGACAAGAAAAGTCTCGAATTGAAGCTTTTGAGCGGTGGTGGATTTCTCAAAATAAACTCAATCCTGAGGAATTCCCCCTCGAAATTCCTGATGATAATAACGGAGTTTTGGGAGAACAAATTGCTAATTTTGATGAGCTAATTTGTGGCGATTCTGTAGTGGTTACCAAGGAGAGTTTGACCAAAGGGAAAGAGGGTATTATCGACGAAGAAGCAAATCTTGAAGGTAAATTGAAAGTGGATTTCGATGAACAATGGTGTGGTTATTTCTTCCCACAAGATCTAGAATACGTAAAATAAAATCGATTTTTCTGGACAATATTCCCAAGATAGATTAGATTAACGTTGTTATGAAAACCGTATATGACAATCACGAGAACAACGATTTTGCAACACTGATCAAAGAGCAAGTTCTCTACTACAAGGAACTCAAGAATGACCCAAAGCTTAAAGCACAAGGGTATAAATTTTAACGACATGACCGATAAACAAAAACTAGTCCTCGAAGAAGCTTGTCTGGCTCTTGAAAACAACCCACAAAAAGCCACGGATGCCATGAGAGATGGTGTTGGCGGTCGTTGTTGTTTGGCTGTAATGGAAGAAGTGGGGATGAAATATGGCCTTCCAGAAGGCAATGACCGTTATCCTGCATACGAATTTGTAGACTTCTTTGGGTTGACCGTTGATCCAAAAAACAGAGCAAGTTTTCTTTTAGATGGTCATAGTGCCGACAAACACAATGATGGATATGGCACTGAGGAGAATGTTGCGGAAAAAACGCACAAAGAAATTGCTGCCTTGATTCGTAAAGAATACTTGTCAGACTCTAAATAAACTTTACTGGGGGTGATCTGGTTTCGACATGATTAATTTCATGGACGCAAGTTCAATTCTTGCCACTTCCACCATTCAATTCAAATAAACAACTAAATTATGCCAACACGCATTACTAAAAAAGAATTTTTCGATTTCATCAAAGAACAACCTGATGAACGATCTTTAGACTTTCAAGAGTTTACTCCAAGAGGTATATGTGGCTGTCCTATGGTCCATTTTGGTCTTGATAGAGGATGGCAATTCTCTCATTGTTCAAGTTATTCGTGGGTCTCCGCCACCTTTAATAGGGTCGCAGAATTTGATGTAGGATTTCATGGACTAGAAGAATTTCGTTGTGATGTAGCCAATTATGGCGATTTGAAGAAGTTTTTAGGGCTAGTTTAAAATTAAATACCTTTTCTTCTGGACAAAATCTCCAGTTCGGGTTACCTTGTCTTCGTTATGAACAACCTAGACAACTTCTCAGATTCTCCCAAACTTAAGATGCTCGAAGCCGCTGAAGCAGCATGTAAACACGATGCTGATAGCCTTCTGATTGGAGGTCTTGAGGATTTCGACACTATCGAAATTCGCACCCTACTTCTTTCAATCGAGAATTTGTTTGACATCTATGCTGGTGACTATTTCTACTATCTCGACGAGCATATTCGCCAAGGCAAGAACATTCACCCCGATTACCGTAACACAATTTTCCCCTCTAAATCATGATAAAACACGAATTAACAAACGAGCAGCTTGAAGCTGCGGCTGTAAGTGCCGAAAGCTGGACTACACACACTAATCTATCTTGCGAAACAAATTGGAGTGTTGGAGATCTCTTATGACCAAGTGCTGCATGTCTACAGGCTGTAGGCAAAAAATACGCAACAGGATCGACGGAAGACGATGATAATATAGCATTTCGGGAAGAAACTTCTCGAATTGTTGATGTGCTTGATAGTCTAGTTGAGGAATGGGAAGAAGAACATGAACTTTTCAACGAAGACATGGAGGATTATCCTTCACTCGTGGATATGGGTTATGGGGCTGACATAGCTAAAATCTTCAGATCTTATAAAACTTAAATCTCATATTTCAAGTAATCAGTATCAAAATCAATGCCATCTGGACCTAACAGTTCGTCGATTTCAGCATAAGGATGGTGGTGTTCGTTGTGGCAAATGTGGCACAATAAATCACATTTTGCATGTTCTTCTAATATAGATGACCATTTTGTATTACTAAGCTTTCTCGAATCTAAACAAAACGTCTTATTTTCAGGGTCTCGATGATGAAAAACTAAGTTTGATAAATTTTTCGCATATCCACATTGCTGACAACTTCCGCCAGAAAGCTTTAACAATTCCAATTTTCTTCTTATGGCTCTTTTCTTTTGAGCCTCGTAGTCACTCTGCTTCTTCTTTGGTGATTTACTCTTACACACAGTCGAGCAAAACTTGACCTGTCCTCCGCATAACGAAGTGTCACAAATTTCACAATTACGACCATTAGAATCACTGTGTCGTGCATTGAAACTTGAATGCTTGGTGTTCAAACCATATTTTCTTAACCAGTATCTCACCGTAGTTGGCCCTACACTTTCTTTTTGAGCAATTGCATAAGTAGATAACCCGTTAGCGATATACTCGCTCAATAGTTCTCTGTCCATGTTCTTAATTACTCTGAGCTACACCGAAAAATCTTGACATTCTAACAAAAACAAATAAACTTACTATAACGCGACGGTGGCCTGAATTGGTTAAAGGTTCCTGCTCATAACGGGGTATGGGGTTGATAGCCCCTTTGCGGGTTCGAGTCCCGCCTGTCGCACCACTTAAAAACACAATGAACGACAATATTATCGAATCCTACGAACGCTATTGGGCTGTTTTACCCATTGGGCTTGCTATTATGGCAATTTCAGGATTTATCGGGGCATTAGTCAGCACGGATGAAACAATCCTACCAGCCGAAAACATTGAACTCTATTCAGAATATCGTGTTGAACGTATTGCGTGGTATAAAGAAAACAATCTTAACGAAGATTACGAAGACCGTAGTGCCACTACGGATGCAGATATTAAATACAAAGTGAAAGTGGTTAAGCCATTTTTCACTCCCTACACTTGGACTTCTATGGGTGTTGGGTTATTCTTTCTCTTATTTCCAGTGTTAGCGTGGTTTGTGGGTCATATTGGAAGATGGTATGCAAAAGGGGAGCGAGAGCGTGTATGGAAGCGTGATGTCGATAGAGAACACTACCTGAAGTTGAAAGAGATGGAATTAAAAATGTTCGATCCCAACTACAATCCTCTTGACAAGGAATAATCAATCTATAACATAAACTAATATGGACAATAACGCACTCGATCATTTAATTCAAGACACAGCAAATGCTTCTCTTTTTGATACCTCTTATTATTTTTCTGCGGACGATAAGGAGGAGCAACACTTTCAGAAAACAGCAGTAGACGATCTCTACAATCAATTGAAAGTTAGACTACGGACCCTCAACAATGCTAAAAAAAGTATTGAAAGTGAAAAATATCATCTGATTCAACGTGATAATGATGACGATTACGTTGAATCCGATTTTTATATCGATATCGACAATTTGAACCTTCTAACTTCTGATTTTTTAGCAGAAAAACCTGATCTCCCAGAACCACAACTTCGTGCTATCATGAAAAATTTTCATGGGACATGCTACGAATGTTTTCGAATTCTATATTATAAGATGAAAGAGAATCCAGATTTTGAGAAGGAAAAGTCTAAAGTTTAGGAGGTTCTGAATCTTCAATTTCGAATGATTCAGAGAGTCGGCTGAAGACATTCCAACCAAAAGGTAATTTACTTTTAGGGGGTGGTCCCGCTCTTCTCCTCAATTCTTTTTTTGCATTAGGATCAAAATGTTGACGAGCCATAAGTTCTCTCACTTCTTCCTCACTACGTTCTGGAGCATCGTTATCATTAGATGCCTTTAGTGTCACTCCATCAACGTCAAGAAAAAAGTTTTTCTTTTCCACAGTTTCGATCTTAATTGTATCCAGATCTACCCCTGCATGACTAAAGAAAGCCTTGACAAGAGCCAATTGTTTCTCTACTATTGGTCTGCGATTCCAAAATGACATGATTCCATACTTTGGAAAGTAGCGACCAGCCACAAACAAATCGTCATAGGTTCGAACATTTAATAGTTTTTCTTCTCGCTTAAGTTGGATGATTTTGTTGAGTCTTGTTCGCTCATCCTCACTGAGAGGTTTCGGCCATGCTTTGACTTTGTTATCACGAAAGACTTCTTCCGAACCTCTCAAAATTTCTTGTGAGATGTCAGTGTGCATCACCCCCATGCGGGTTGCTCCCCAAAAAATACGACCATTATAGATTGTGAATGTGACGTTATTTGGATCGCTGTCATAATTGACAAATTCCCCCTCCTCTGTCCTGAAATTATCGGGAGATTCAGCGATGAGAGTTTGGTAAAATTCCTTGAAACGTGCCATATTCTTATTTAGCTTTTACTGATTCTGACATACGACTAAAGACATTCCAACCAAAAGGTAATTTACTTTTAGGAGCATCATCTTCCATCTCTACGTTTTGGCGTAGTTTCTTCTTGGCTTCAGGGTCAAGGTGTTGGATGGCCATGAGTTCTTTAACCTCTTCAGGAGAAAGCCTCTCAATCTCCTCATCATCCTCATCTAATGAAGAATAAATCTTGTCTGATGGCACAAGAGTTTCTGCATCCAAAGTATCGTAAGCAATTTCATCTGGATCAAGGTTTTGGTCTTCAACAAAATCTCGAATTATGCTTCTAAATTCCTTGACATCATCAAGAGAATTCCAAAAAGCAATTACATCATGCCCTTTAAAAAGTCGTCCGCCTATGAATTTTCCACTGACTGTTCTAACATCGTAGTTGTCTTTGGCTTCTTCGTAGATTTTTTGAATAGCTTTTTCTGAGAGGTTATTAACCACTTCTACATCAATCTCTTCGACCATACGTTTGGTCTGGCCTGAAAAGATCCATTCAAAAAGAGTAGTATGAGTGAATCTAAATTTCTCCTCACTAACACCCCTTTGTGTTACAGATTCATAAGTGCTGTTAGTTTTGGCATAGATAAAGCTACCATCAGCCTTGTCGATGAGAAACGTAAGTGCTTCAGGATCATCAACAAAACTAACTGCTTGGCCTTCTTCGCCAACTGTTACATCAGGACTCTCTGTAAATGTAGTATAAAACTCTCTGAATTTACCCATATAGGTAATTACTCTTCTGTGAGTTCAGATGCTCTTTTAAAGAGGCTGGTGTTGACGATGTATGGGGTATTTCTACGCATTTGGTCCAACACCCAACCCTTCTCCTTCTTATACTGAGAAGCCATCTTAGGACGCTTTTCATCAACATCTGAGAGGTTATCGATGATGTCCGCAAGCTTAATCATCTTTGCATCAAAAGAAGCTTTACCTAATTTCTTAGCCTCCCCTTTCTTTCGATCTTTGCGACTAAGTTCAGGATATTTTTCCTTTGTGTATCGATTAGTAACCTCCATGACTAACAGAGCAGCTTTCTCTCCGATTTTTTCAGAAAGCTCTTCAAAAGTAATCTTAGTGTCTTCAATAATGTCGTGAGACGAACCAGCTTTAACCATACGATCATGCTCTGGCTCGCCCTCATAAAATTTGGAAAGGGTATCAGCTACTCTGAATACATGAGTCCAATATGGCTCGCCATCCACTCGTGTTTGTCCGATAGCATCATGTTGCCCTTTTACCCATTCCTTGGATTCTTCTACTGTTAACATATTGTGATCATACCACACAGAAAGCCAGTGTCAAGCAAAACAAACACCCCACTTCAATTAAGAAGCAGGGTGTTTGTGGTGTTATGAAGACCTTTTAGTTAGAAGCAGCAAGGTCGATTGCATATGCAACATTACCACGATCAGCGAAGTCTTTGAGATCATCAACATTACGCTCAAGAGTCCGAACAAAGTTTGCCTTGTGCTTGCTGGCAGTTCCAAACTGTGAAGAGTAGACTTGCTTGCCACGGTTGTCATCACGAACCTTGCCAATTCCCAGACCTGAAGTGTAATACTCAGTAGCTCCGTTGAGAACATCGTAGAGGTTAGCACCATTGTTACCACGACCGTTCTGGTAGAGTTCAACAATCCCGTCAATTGCGTTACGGGTCTTGGTTGCGAACCCTTTGGTCTTATTGAATGTCGGCAACTTGGAAAAATAACCGCTAACAATTCCACGAGCAAGTTCGGCATCAACGTCAAGTGAAGCATACTTCTCCATGGTATCAGCGAAGGTTGCACGACCAGCCATGACTTCTTGGATCAACTTCTCAATTCCCTTAAGGCGAAGATCAGTGTTGGCGGTGTTGTGATGAACCTTGAGGCCAAGATTATGAGCAGATGCCATACTCCAATTGAGAGTATTTTGACACACAATACGAGTGTTTGAATCATGCACTTCGAAGGCCATAGATCCATCGTGAGAGGTGATGAAGTTCAAGTGAGAGTGGAACTTATCTCCGTTAACAACAGTGCGAGAATCGTCACCAAGCTCAATTGAGATGAAGTAACGCTTAAGACCTCCAAGAGTCCCTACGCAACTGACCGTGTAATCCGTGACACCATCAAGTGAATTAGACATCGCTTCCCATACACGCTCATTTTCGATGAGCGAATACTTGACAGTAGGAACATTCAAGTGGATGAAGTCGCGGGGAATGTCAGGACGCTCGCTAACATCAGCACAAACTGTTTTGCGACCTTCCACAGGGTAAGTGTTGCCGTCTTTGTCAACAGACAGGAGGCTATGCTCACAGAGTGGGAAGTGGAGACCTTCTTCACGAACAGCTTCGAGAGTGATTCCGCCAGTTACTGGAGTTTCAAGACCGTGCCAAGCAGCATACTTGGATTCAGCAGGAACGAGGATCTTATCGGCGTTTTCAATACAGTGGGACATGGTTTCTTTTAAGTTTAGGTTGTTTAATGGAGGGCTTGTTTCCCTCCGACAACCAGAACTTAAACTAAAATAGCTTTTCTGTCCACTAAAAACTGTTCTATTTTAGAGAGTGTGTTCTTTTTTCTTGAATTGATCCTTGATTATCAACACTTTAGCTCCCTCAGAAATTTTTCGGAAAAGTTCGATTACATGAGGATCTAGCATCCTAACGCAACCAATACTAGAGGGTATGCCTATCCTAGTAGCCTTTGAAGTGCCGTGAATATAAACGCAACGCCTGTAAGTATTGGAATTTTGAGATTCCTCGCCTTTGAGTCTCAAAATCCTTGAAGTAATAAGGGTTGCAGGGGTTTCGTGTTCTTGTGAAACACAATATCCTTGATAAGTCCTAGCCTTAAGAACCGCTCCAGCAGGAAGCCCATGACCAATCTTCTCAACCACTTTATGCGAACCAACGGGAGTCTTCTTAGAGCCAACAACATTCCCTAAGCCATATTTTGAAGTGGAAACGGGATAAACCTTTTTCACTTTTTTGTCTTTGACTACATACATTTTCTGGTCTTCAATACTGACCACGACTTGGCATTTTTTGTCAATCTGACTTATATCGCGAGTGGAACATGATGACACCAGTGTCAGGATTCCTAACAGTGTCAACGATTTTAGTAAAAATATTTTCATGATTTTGATCTTCTGGTTTGGTGTTTTTTTCAACTTGAAATGGAGCAATAGTGTGATACTTAACGTTCTTTGTCCCTCCGAGAAACTTGATTTTCTTTTTGGCATTTCTTTCACGGGGAAATTCATTATCAATCAAGACGGGGTTATCTTTAGGATCACGCTTCTCCATTGAAGCAGACATTCCCTGATAATGCTCTCTTGCAATAATCTGTTCGGTGGGTATGTTCAATCCAAAATGTTGAACAATAGCGACCGCATAATCTTGTGTAGCCGCAGTCAAAATGAAGACGTTTTTAAGTCCATATTCATTTTGCATCCAACTAACGAAATTCTTGGCAAATGGTCTTAGGTAAGTCACAAACTCTTCAGTTGACCAATCCCAGCCACAGCCACTACCACAAGACCACTCCCAACGTTCAAAATGTTCGTTAATGTAATGCTCTTCTGATAAAATGTATTCAGAGTAGATTAAAGTTTCGTCTAAGTCAATGTAAATTTTTCGATTCATTAGCTCCAGATTACCTCTCTATTTTGAATAATGAAAATGAGATTTTTGGTGGCTTCTGCTTCCATAGCTGCCTCTTCTTCATAAGAATTAAAATTGTAATTTTCCTGAGCAGGAAGATAGACGGTTTTCCACCAATTGTAGATTCGAGTAAATTCTTCTTCGCGCTTGCCTTGCTCTCGAATCTGTTCGTGCCATGAAGGATCGCTCCACCCTTGTTGAATTTCCTGTTCAGCTTGCTCCTCGGAAATAACTTGCCATTCTCCCCCACGATCTTCCTCGATATAAAAACGCAAACATTCCATTACAGAATAGAGAATTCGTGTCTCAGCTTCATAGAAAGGCTTTGGAGGTAATCCAGTCTTTACTATGTGTGGTTTGCGGATTCTCGCAAGAAACCAATCTTTTAATGTCGTAATCATATTAACCGCTAAATGGAATACCCACGAAAATACAAGCGCACCTGTTTGAACAGAATCCGTAATTTCCGTGGAGTTTTGCTTTCTCTTCTTCAATCTCGACTCCACACTGACCACAAGCTACCATACCGTTGAACTCAGTGTAAATTCCGATTCCTTTAGAAGGAAATTGTTTTTTTGTAGGGTCTATTATTTCGCCTTTGGTGTCTGTAAGCCACCAGTGAGGTTCATCACTATTCCAAATTGGACAGTAATAATGACCTCTAACCATGGTAAGCGTAGGATCTTTGCGAATTGCTTCTTCGCAAAATTCCTTACACTTACCCCTATATTTTTTGTAATCATCTTGTGTGTTACTCATCAAAATCAATTTCAAAAAGTTCGTTGATGTCGATACAACGCCCCTTGACTCCCAACTGTTCATTCTCTTCATTCATAGAATTATGGAAGTGTCCATAAAACACTTGTTTGACACCAGTTACTGAAACAATATGATCCATGAGATCACGCTCTCTAGTGAGATCATCCATAAGATTATCATCATTATCATGAGCATCTTGCATCAATCGGGAATTTTTATTCTTTGCATGAAGGTTGAAATAATTTGGACAAGTATGAGAGATGAGAATATCGTGTGGAGATAGAGTAAAACGAGGCTCATTTACAGGCTCATTTGACCAGTAGCTCTTACCTTCCACTCTATGAGACATCCACCTATCAACCGAGATACCACCGCCAACAAAGATAATACGCTTGTCGTTAATTACCTTGGTGTAATAATCAGGTAGAAGAGTGATGTTCTCATACGCCTGATTAAATTTGCTATTTTTTTCTGAATCATTCCAAAAAACAGCATCTTCGTGATTACCTCTGATCACAAATAATTGACAATTATGAGTAACCAGTTTCTTACTGAGTTTTCTCATTTTCTTTTGCTCCATGCCTTTGTCGAAACCAAGGCCAAAATCACCCACTTGAATCAAGGTGCAATTATCAAGGATGCCTTTTTCTAGGTAATAATGGACGGCATCAAATCTGCCATGGAGATCCCCCATCAAGAAAACTCTTTCGCGAGTATCTTGGGGTTCTTCTGTTGAATCTTCTGTCATAGGGTTGGAATATAGGGGTAAATGGTTGTTTTGTCAATGATTTCGACTAATTATTTTTATGAGCGAACCTATGTCCGAACTTGACGATCTCTTAGCTGAACTAGAAGATGACACCCTTGAACTCGATCAACTCCCCCAACAGGTAGAGAAAAAAGAGATTAAGGAAAGCGTAATAAATGATGACACATCCAAAGATGTGTTGTATAAGGGGCTTTCGGGGATTATGAATAAGTTGGAAAGAGTAGCTGATCAACTTGTGAATAAAATCGAGGCTGGAGACACATATGAATCAACTCTACAGGGGTTTGCTGCTGCGGCTGGTCATGTGGTCAATGTCGTAGGGAAGATCGATGCAAGGGAAGCTCGCAAAGAAAAGATGGCCCATGATAAAGAGATGGCAGACATCAAACTTGAACACAAGCTAATTGAAATGGAGAAAAAAGGGGAGGGGAAATCCTTGACAGGAACAACCAACATCCAAAATAATAACCACTTCTACGGCGGAATCACCGATTGTCTTAAAGCAATCGATAAAATCGAACAAGCAGAGGCTGAAACTTTAGCAGAGGCTGATCCTGAAATTGTCGATATCGATTAACGAATACAGCCACCATGCCACACCCTATATGTAGGGAAACGATAACATGGACCTCTGGAAGACAGCCAAGGGTAAGGATCTACAAATGATGTCCTCGGACACCAAGTAGGAGAAACGTAGAGTGGTCTGTAATAGTCTCTCCTAACCACTACGGTTCTGCTAGGGGCCAATACTACAGGAGCAGGTGCTTCGACAATTACTGACTTTGCACTTGTAGTTTTTTGAATTGTAGGTGGAGTGGTATATTGTGTAGTCTGAATGTAAGACGCTGGAGGAGCGCACGATACTAGGCTAAACAAAAGAATAGTTAATAGGGCAATGAGTTTCATATTAATTGATAGTTAGGCGATAAACGCTATTTTTGGTTTGAATGATATACACACCATCTTTTTCATTAATGTCGATGATTTGTGATGATGAGAAGATGCCTCCGATTGTAGTGCCATTTCGTTCGTAACGTTTAGCAAGAATGAATCCACCTTTGGTGAGATCTCGTTCTAAGATTCCTTTCAGGGTGTATTCTACTGGCAAGGAAATCTCGCCGTTGTCACAACCTTCGACATAGGTTTCCCATTTTCCCGATTTGACATCGGGGTTGTCTACTTCTGAGATTTTTTGAATTTGGACATCAGTCCCTGTTTTGATCATAATGGTTTATTGTGTGTCTTTATGTAGTCTCCAAGAATCTTATTTTCAGCCCAAACTTCTTTGAATGGTTGAATTCTATCGTCTGCGAACTGCCCCTTCAAATCACCATCAGCATATGGAATATGGTTAGGATCATAAAAGCAGCCATACTTATGAAAATAAAAGTAAGATGCATGGTAGCAGTTAGCAGCCGAGTAATACTCGCACAAATTCATTTCCTTGTCAAGATTATATTTGAATATTTTTCTAATTGATCTACGGTCGCAGTCAATTTCCAACTCAGTGGCTTTTTGAAAAGCTTTCTTATACAGGATGGGATGGCGTTTACGATCTTTCGGGTTCCAAAGATCCACATCTTTAATAAATGAGTCTTCCCAGATTTTAGTTTTGTTGAGATACTGATCCATGTGACAGGATTCGTGAATCAGAATACCTAACCAGTCAGTTCGTTTAGTGCAAGCGAATAATTGTGTCGTATCGAAGCAACCTCCACAACCTCCGTGAGTTTTTTTCGGGTAAAGGTGAAATGCAATATCGTTTTCAACGCATTTTTGGGTAATGTCATCAATTAATTTCTCACGACTCATGCAAAAACCATATCACACAAGTCACACTCTTCAATTTCTTCCCAAAACTTTTCAATTTCATCAACGACAGGCTTCTTTTTGGTTTCAATTGGTGAAAAGTTGACATTATTAGCAATAAAACCAGCAGCTAAGTCGCAATAATAGTCGATTCCTAGAAATTCTTCTACAAGTTTCAGATAAACAAATGCAAAATGTGGTCCATGGTTGGTGAATACCTCACCGAAAGGGGTTTTTCCTTTCTCAGAGCACTCCATTGTGAGGCTATGAGCAATTTCATGAAGTAAAATGATCATCGAACGTGCTCCTTCTGCAAAAACCAATCCTAAATGATTTGCTTTGGAGTATTTGTGACGCTTGTCATCAGTGATGATGACAAAATTTTCAGAAACTTCATTGACAAAGCTGAATTTCTCGATAAGGTTTGAAACGAAATCAGAATTAAGAACCTCTATAGCTTTATTTTTTGCTTGTTCCTTAGAAAGGCTGTTCAAGAAACCTTCACCGTCGAATGCATCTCTCTCTGCGGAATAAACGTTTTGAACTTGTGGGTCTCTCATGTGCGCGTAAGATACCAGAATTAAAAATCAAGTCAACAAAAAAAGAGCGGAACTTTCGTTCCGCTCTTGAAAATAAGTGTTACCTTAAAGAAGGTGGGGTTACCACATATACTTCTTCTCAGTAGTAGGATCAATTCCTTCAGTCAAGCCCTTCATGATAATCATGTGGTAATAGTTGGATGATCCATTCAAGTTAGCTGCGATAGCGTAACGAGTAGAGAGTCCGATTCTTTGACCAAAGTCATTAGGAGCCATGGTGCGTTGCACCTGAACTGGGATGTAAGGAAGGTAAACCAAACCACAATCGCCTGTGTCAGCACCTTTATATCCAAGAAGGATGTAATCGACGCGAGCATCACGAATTGAAGACTGGTATTGTGCTTCAGAGCGAGTATCAACGAACACCTTAAGTGCTCCAAGAGTTCCCGCACGGGAGTTACCGAATACTTGCTCAACGTTACCGTCAACCTCGAAAGGCTTAAAGTTAGGGAGAGTTTCAAGCATTGCTGCAACGTATGGGGTTACAACTGCGAAGTTTGCAGCCCCTCTTCTGTTACGAAGACCAACCAAACGTGACTGAACACGAATCGCTTGCCAAAGGTTAACAGAACGTTCTGCGGACCAACGACCATCAGCTTGCGCTGGAGACCAGATGGTGTATCCACGCTCAGGACCAGCCGAAAGGGTAGTCTTGATGATTCTCATGAGCAATTCACGGTCGATTTCAGCTTGAAGCTCATACGACATCATGTTAGTCATTTCATCATCAATAGAGATGGAGTGCATGTTTTGAAGATCCTGTTCAAGTTCAAGAGAGAACTTAACAGCAAGTTTACGAGAACCAGCTTCAACAGCAGTCTTCTCAATGGTGAGGGACATCTGAGGAATATCAGTTGTCAATTCAACATCTTGAAGGAGACGAGCTACACCTTGATCTTCGGCAACGAAGTCGAAGTCAGATCCAGCAGTCGCTTCTCCCTGAACACCAAGACCATCAAGTTCGTCACTTCTGACACCTGTGTGGGCTGTGTTAAGGTAGTTGTGGCTAGCTTCCTGTCCGTTACCGCGATATGCAGGAGGAGCAGGATTAAGAGTGTTACCTCCGTCTGGTGTGAATTGAGCCAAAGACTCATTATCATACTGGAAACGAAGAGCGAACGCCATTCCAACTGGGGAAGACATAGGCTGAACTCCAACGATTTCGTTAGCAAGTAGTTCTGGGAACGTTCTGCGAATCATTGGCATAACCACGTTCGGAAGACGAGCATCACCTCTTGCGAAGAAGTCGTTGTTTGTAGGATTCACAGTATTACCATACTGGCCGTTTACTGGCTGATTAAGTGGTTGACCGAAAGCGGCATCACCATTACCATACGCATGAAACACTCCTTGAGTATTTACAGACTCCGCAATCACTTGGTTAAGTGGAGGAAGAGCACCATAAACGTCTGGGTTTTGGGTCATGTGTCTATACTGATTCTCTAAGAGAACAGCAGTTTGAACGGCTTGCTTTGTGTCCTTGAAACTTCTAACAGTTGTGTCTTTAGATTCAAGAAGAGGTCGCCATGTATTTAGGACTCTCTGTTCGCGTTGTTTCGCGGTGAGGTCAATGTCATATGCATTCATAATTTCTTTTTTAGTATTTGTTTAATTGTTTTAGAAACATTAGCGTCCGAAAATACCGTAACCGCCGCCATTTAATGTTTCTGCCCATTCCGTCAACACAGAACGTGGTCCCTCTTCTTTACCTACCTGCACTTCCTCATTGAGGATTTGTGGTTGATCAACGTTTTGACTCGAAGTATTCTCCTTCACAACTCGTGTTGAAGCTTCTTTGTCTTTTGAGATTTGTTTTTGTTGAAACTTGAAGTTTCTTTTAGTGAAGTCGTAATCGTGATCACTAAAGCTTTCCAAAATTGCCTGTTTTTCAAGGACTGGGAGACTTTCAGTAGATTCACGAAGGAAGTTTTCCTTTTTGAGATCATCGATAATCTTGCTTTGACGATCAATAAGGTTACGAGCATCTTTGAGACCTTCGCGAACATCAGTATCAACTGACTCATTGATTCCTACAAGATTTGAGATCTTCTTAAGAAGGTCTTGGCTGTAATCTTTCTTAGCAGCCTCTTCAAGGAATGCGGTAGGAACTTTTTCTTCCAACCATGTATCAAGGAACTTATCAACTGCTTCCACAAGAACTTCGCTCTCGGTTTTCACAGACTCGTTAAGTAAACCTTCATAGTAATCTTTAACTTCTTGGATTTTATTAGCACGATCTTCGTCAAGCTTGGCGAAAACTTCTTCAACTTGCTTGGTGTGTTCAGTATCAATTGATTCCTCAAGAGCTTTCAAATCACTCTTGTTCTTCTTAGCATGATTCTCGATCAATTGCTGTAGCATGATAGAATGATTCTTATCAATTGCTTCAGTCGCCAAAGTAACTCTTTCTTCAACTACCTCATTTACTTTAGCATCAAATGCTTCCATAATTGTTTTTTGGGTAGACTCAGAAAAGACACCTTCTTGGTCTCCGAAGAGGTTCTTGAACTGTTTTTCCATGTTCTTAATTATGATCCCAATTGCACAATTTTTATTTCTGAGGAAAAAAACGTAGTTTATCTAAATAATAGTAGATGAATAACAGCAGATTTGAGCAAATGATTAAGAATATTGAAGAGATGACTTCTTCAGGAGTTTTTACATCTCCAGTCGATGGAATTGCCCAACAACCGACTAATGGACAATTTGGTAATACCGTTGATCCAACTAATAACGACTTCTATAATAAGGGTGATGCACGAGTTCCCGCTTCTGGGAAGACTGCTAAGACTTGTAAGTGCAAGAAAGGATGTGCTTGTAAAAAGAAAAAGAAGTCTTAATTACCATTTATGGACAAATGGACAGGAATACCTGAAGACTTCGAGCCGACAGATGAGCAACTTGGCTTCATCTACCTCATGACTATTGAGAACCCCGATACTAAAAAACCAAACTACTACATCGGTTGTAAGAAATTTAGGAAACGTATTAAGAGACCGCCGCTCAAAGGTTACAAAAGAAAACGCATTTGTTATTTGGATAGTAAATGGAGGGATTATACCTCGTCATCAGCTACTCTCAATGAATGGATCGATAACGGTATTCCTGTCAAGAGAGAAGTTTTGCGAATTGTAGAGAGTCAATGGGAACTCAATTATTTCGAAAACTTATACATAATGAATTCTCATTCTGTTTTTAGGGACGATTTTCTCAATGGGTTTGCAGGATTTCGCCAGAACAAACCACCAAAAGCACTTCAAGAGAAATTCGAGAAAGGTTTGATTGATTTTACTCTACCTGTTAGAATAGAGGAGCTAGCAAAAGAGTTTATCTCTTGACCTTGTGGGACATCTAAGGTAAACTAACCCTGATGTTCGTTCTAGTAAAAGCTCGATTGGCTTACGACTGCTTTTCAAAATCCCTTTGGGAGTTTTTGAATCGCTACGACTTCTTGGAAGATGGGGAATTGAATATTCCTAAGAAGGAGCTTAATGACATTTCAAAAGTAGTGGCTAGGCAAATTCTAGACCGCTTCAATAACATGGTAATTGTCAATGATACTAAATGGCATCACTTTCAAGACGAGAAATTACCATGGACCAGCATCCTCAATATATTCCTGTCTGCCCTCAGGACTCGCCCTAACTATGTTAGTAAGAGGTTTGACCAGTTCCCGCATAAAGTCTATGACATAGAGACTGATGACCTAGATGGAGAGTTGAAGGAAGAACTTATAAAGAATGAATTTGTTCAGAAATCTTTGGTAAAAGATAATCGTCCAAAGAAACTTCTTTAGGTATGGTCGTTTCAATTCTAACTACAGGTCGGGTTGTATGCAAAACCAACCATTCTTCGTCACCAGACTGTCTGGTAAGAGAAGCATCAACTCCTTTTTCCACAAGGAAATCATTAATATACATACCTTGCTTTCCTCCAATTTCATAATTGACGCTCAAGTTAACTAAGATATCAGCGAAAATTCGACCAGATCTATCAAAAGCTTTCTGAACATCATCTCGAACAGGTCTCTTAAATCGAGCAGTTAGGAATGTGTTGATAAAGTCCAAAGTCTCATTTAAGTCCAAAATGGTTTTATCTGCCAGCCTAAGCTTAGGAGTTAGATAAAGGCGTGATACAACGTTCGAACCTCTTGCATACTTTTGAGCAGTTTCGTAATTGTTGGTGGTGTTGATACCAATACCAGATTCAAATCTATTCTTCTTTGGCTTTTGGATAGCCAATTCCGAACGATGACCAATCTTTGCTCCACCATGATAGACCACGATATTTTCATCAGCAGTCTCCGACATCTCCTGTATTAGTTTGTCAAATGTTTTCATGTTACATTACGAATATGCTGCCTTCAGAACTACGAATCATTTCACCAATATAGTATTCAAAGGTTCTAGCATACATCCCCAAATCATAATCATCATTTTTGGTAAAGTTACGCTTTTCCCTATCGTAAGATACAGGTTGGAGATCTTCGTTAAAAGTGATTTCTCCAGAATTGATGTATTGAGCGACCATTTCATGAATAAATTCATAAGGTCTTGCGATTTTATCCATTCTGGCACTTCTGAATGTCCCGATCTTACCTAGAATTCTTCCAAGTAATTTATCAGGAACTTCTCTATCGTAGCCTCTGTAAGGCTCAGACAGCCTATAACGAAAACCATAGTCTTCCAAGACAATATTCAACATTTCTCCAAAAGTGCGTTCAATTTCTTTAAAATTATTAGGAAAATCCCCTTGCCCTCTCCTTGCCGCAGATTGCATTGCATGTCCATATCTATGAGCAGCAGTCCATGCTGTCATGGGAACCTTTTCTGCGCCAACGTTGTTGGTGTAAATGATGGTGATGTTATCCTCTTTAGCTTTAAACTCAGGCCAATCGAAAGTTTCTTGCACCCATTCTTCTGCAACAGTTCCAAATTCAGAGTAGTCATTTGCCCCTTTCTTGCGTAAGAAATACATATCAACTTCTTCGTATTTGAGTCCTTTCCAAAACTTTCTAAACTTGTCTTCTGTTTTGGGGTGAGTTAGAATACCGATATCTTGTTTGTTGTAACCTCTTTTGGCGTCACTCTTTCCCCAATCTCCTGCCAATTCAAAATCTCCAATTGGAGCTTCTGAAAGTAGTTCGATCTTAGCAAGGACTTTTTCGAATTTAGTCATGTTGTTAATTACTGTTCATCAAAGTATATTCCATTATCATAATAGCCTCCGTAAGCATCACTATCCTTCTCATGATACTGTTCAGAAGCTAACTCTTCAAGATCTCTTTCTTGAACATTGAACTGTCCTTGTGGATCATCAGGTAATGGTTCATGTGTTACTAGATCGACAGGACCAGCATAAACAGAATCAATAACGTCATCACTGCTAATTTCTTCAGGCTCGCCGTCGATGTAAGAAAAATCACTTCTAGTTCCAAAGATCTGCCAACGTTTATAAACCTCAAACAAATCTGAATCTCCTTGTGATTCAACTTGAAAGATGACTCTAGTGAATCCTGATGGGCGATTGCAAAGTAGTTCAGCAATTTCAAATTTATCGCCAGCTTGGGGTGACACATTTGGCCCAAATGCTGCTTCAAAGGATTGATAAGAAATCTCTAAAGTAATTTCGTTGGACGCTTGAATACCTATTGTAGTCAACATAGACGAGTCAACAGTAATATCCACCAAAGAACTCATCTCAACACCTTCAAGGAACTTGGCATTAGACTCGCCGTATATGGGGTGTGTCTTTTTAGGGTCGAAGTCTTGTCTATAATAGATGACAGGAAGACCGTAAAGATTAGTAGCTTCTCCTGCTAACTGTGAGAAAAGTTCTTGTGTTCTGTCATCAGAATTACAACCCACCAACCCACTAGTAGCAATACTTGATGTAATTTGAGTTTTGGTAGGGTCAAAAGCTTGAGTGTTACGCGCTGGATTAAATGGAGTCACTTCTATAATTATGAATATGGAACACCAAGCAACCAATGATGAAATTGCGAATTTGACTTTGCACTTGATGGCCGCTCTTAATGGAGTAGTTATCAATCGTTATGAATATGCAGCTAATGGTAGTCAGAAGAGTATTGAAAAAAAACTCCAAGTTCCTATCAAGTTTGGTGGTAAAACACGCCAATTAGAAGAGTCCATCAACATTAAAGGTCATGTGAAATTACCCATCATTTCAGTTTTTATGAATGGATTCAACCTAGATCTAAACAAGAACTCTGCAAAGAACAGGCAAAGAACCGTTCCTAAATGGAACGGGACAGATGGTTTCCAAACTTACAAATACCCTACCCCTGTTAAAATTTCATATACGGTTAAGATTGTCACTACCAAAAAGGCAGACTTTGATCAAATCATTTCCCACTACACTACGGCTTTCAATCCAGATATCATGGTGTCGTGGAAACATCCTTTTGTAGATGATCGTATTGTAAGCAAAGTTTTATGGGACGGCAACATGGGTATTGATTTTCCAACAGACCTACCTTCAACAGAAAAAGCACGTAACATCGGGACCATGAACCTAACACTCGAAGGGTGGATTTTTCAGGATGAAACTTCCGAAGTTGGTCCTCTAAGATGTATCGAATTTAATATCAACACAATCACTGAGGAGAACAACATCTTTATGATTGAGCAAGCTGATGATACATTCACCTTGGAAGCCGCTCCAGAAATTCTGGAAATTTCACCAGATTGCGTCAAGGCTGGAAAGCATGTTACACTTTATGGTAACAATCTAGGAGATATCGATGCAATTTTTGCTTTACCAGTAGCAGGAAATGGATTAGAAACCACAGAATACAATCCATTCTGTCTTTCTGAAACCTTGGCTGAAGAATGTCCTGCTTTCGAGGGTTATATGTTCGAAACTTTTGATGTCTTAGATCCTCATACTATTACTGTCAAGATCCCTGATGAGTTTGAAGGTAGTGATATTGATTTTCTAGTAACCAATCGCCATTCAGGGTGTTCTAAGTTGTCTACCGCTACCCCCACAGAGGAAGGTTGTAATCAGCCGTTCCTGAAAGTATTTTAGTGTCGTGATAATTGCGGGAAAGAAGGATTGCGACATTAAACACGACATTATGTCGCAATAATTGCGGTTTAGGGCGATTGCGACACTTTAAAGTGTCGCAATTAAACAAGGTCGTAGTTTTTGAGATTCTTTTGAATCATCAAAATGCTATCCTTATCAACTGGCTCAACTAATACATTTCTAGCTCCGAGAATTTTGAGAGCAGCAAATCTATGGTTGAAATCGGTTAACATGAAATCGTTAACTCCGTCAACTCTAACTGGGAGGGTTTCTAGCTTCTCGCCATCAGTGATTCGCTGAACATACTCATCTATTTTATCTTGATAGAATGAATTTTCTGGAGTGTGGCTAACTGAATCTGTAGGAACGTTCAATGTTACATCACCTGTGATATAAGTGATCCCCTCAATGGTGATCTCTTCACCTCGTTCTGTATGTGGAGGTAAGTCTGGTGTATCATTTTGAAACTTAACTTGATAATGCTCTTCAAGCCACTCCGAAAAAAGTCTTTCGGCATGTTTCTTCAAACCTGTAACTCTAGAACGATTGTAACTTTCGTCTAATTCTGCTATTCCATCGCGAACTCTAACTTTAATCTCTAGCAGAGTGCCTTCTCCCTTTTGTCCAACTCTAATGAAACCACGTTTGTGGTTTTTACCATAATTAAATTGAACTTCAAAAGTTTCATTTTGATACTCAAACTTACCCCAACTAAAGGGTCTGTTTGGAGCCAATGATTCTTTCTCATAGACCGAATCAAGCGACTCCTCTATCAAAGCGATAAGGGAATCAAATTTAGTCATTAGCTCTTCTTAATAGCATTCATGAAGTTAGCGAAACACTCCACGAAATATTCTTCACGATTATGTTTAGGTAAAGTCGAAACTTGCTCCTTGAGATTTTGAAAAGGCTTTACTAAGAACTCTCCGTTGTCGCCCATAATCCATTCACGTTGCTCTAGCAGAGGATCAACTAAAGCCAGTCCCACTGAAGGATCTTGCACAGAGTCAAAACAAACAAGACGAAGGCCAGTAACATAGTTACCTGCTTCGCCGTTGACAGTCTTTTCGCTAAGTTGACCAAGTGCTCTTGAAGATTTTCCTAGCTTCACACCACCATCAATCAAAGCTCTTTCAATTTTACCTACTGGAGTATCGAGGACTAACGCCTTACCAATAACATTACCATTGGACTCCATATGTAACTCAACAGTCATATCACAAGCTCTTTCAAGGTTGATATCTGGAGTAGATGGGTGGTTAAGTTCATTGAGAGCACGTTTAGTTTTTACAAACTCTTCATTGAAACGTCTGATGTCCTCTTGCATTTCATTTGGATCATAGATACGTCCATTTTTGTTTCTTTTACCCGCTTGACCAAAGATCCCCTGAACATACATTTTTTTAGGCTCATCTAAATTAGCCTGTTCCTCGAAAGTCTCAAGATAAGAGATGGTATTGGTGTCAATGAGTAGCTTGTATGGATCGGCCATGTTAGTAATTATGGAATTTCAGTGGAAAAACAACAAAAACCCTATAATTACCAATATGCCAAACTTCTTTAATTTGTTCGGTTCAGGTAATGATACTCCTGAACACAACGAGACAAACGATCCTTCTAAGACAGCAGAACTAGACAAAGCAATTCGTAAAGCTTCTATGATTGATGCTGTTGGTGATAGTAGATCCCGTAAAACTGATAAATTAGCAGTTTCAACTATCACTCCTGAATTCCTCAAAGGGAAAGACGGTAATACTGCTACTATGGCGATTTGGACTGATAAGTCATTTCGCCAGATGATGAACTTCAATCTCAACAACCACAAACAACAAAGAGTTACTGATTATCGTGAACTTGGTAAAGAGGAACAGATAGAAGGATGTATCCATGAAATCGCAATCTCATGTCTTGCATCTTCTAATGAAGCTGAACCTATTGTAGTTCAACTTGAAGGTGATTATGATGACAAAGTTATCGATATCGTAAATAAAGAACTCCAAAAAGTAGTTGACTTTTTGGAGTTGGATATGAAGGGTCAAGAATACTTCACAGAGTTTCTTACTATTGGCGAACTAGCATTTGAAAATGTATTCTCGATTCAAAGACCTGAATTAGGAATTATCGACTTCAAGGCAATTCCACAAGAAAATATCGATCCAATTTACCGTAACTTTTACAACCAAGAAATTGAAGCTTTTTGGCTGAGAAAACCAAACAATGCTGGGGTGCATAACCCTAACGATATTATGGGTAATCAGAGAAGGCAACAACAGGCTATCACTTCTTTCGACAGTATTCCTATGGCTCGTAGCCAAGTTACCTATTGTAACTCAGGCGAATGGGACCGTGATGGGCAATTTGTGCTACCATATATCATCAAAGGTCAGAAAGCTCAAAGAAAGCTCTCTCTAATTGAAGATGCTATTGTAATTAATGCTCTTGTTAATGCCCCTGAACGTCTCCTTTGGAACATTCCTACCGCAGACATGGACGGACCTTCAGAAGAGCGTTACATGCAGAATGTGATGAATCTCCACAAGAAGAATAAAGGAGTTGATCCAAACGGTTTGATCACAGAGAAAACCAATCCAATGGGGATCACCGAAGACATCTACATTCCAGTAAAATCTGATGGAAACGCCGCGAGTGTTACTCGTTTGGCAGGTTCTACTGCCTTTGGTTCGGGGTTCAATGGAATGCTTGACTACTTCCACCAGAAAGTTTACGAGTCAATGCATGTTCCTATTACTCGCTTGAATCCAGATTCAGCACAAAGTGATGGCTCGACTATCACCATGCAGGAGCTTGCCTTTGCGGAGCGTGTCGAATCTATTCAAAAGAAATTTGCTTACGCAATTAAGAAGAGTTTGATTACCCATCTTAAACTTAAGGGACTTAAGTTGCACAACGAATCATGCAAGACTAATATGCTCTTAGAGAGTAGAAAAATTGGAGTTGAATTATCTCCTCTAGTTTTTGAAGATTCTCAAAAATTATTCGAAGAGCATATCAAATTAGTCGAAGAGGACTATCATCACAAAGTTTACGCTCCAAAAATGAGAGAGTCAGGCAAGAGTGAGGATGACATCCAAAAGATTTTAGGTATGAGTTATTGGAGTCAATATAATCTCAAAGAGAATGACATCAAAGTTCGTTTTAGTTTACCTACAAATTTCCTTGCACTTCGTGAGCAACAACTCCGAAGCATCAAACAAGAAAACTTCAACGCTCTCGTTTCTAACGATCAATTTTCCTTCTGGTTTCTCGCTAAGAGAGAACTTGGGTGGACTGATAACGAAATTCGTGCCAACCATCAATGGAAAAAAATTGAAGCAGCTTACCTTTGGGAGCTTGCTAATATTGAAGAAGGTGGTCCTAACTTCAGATCCGAAGCAGCAGCAGAGGCTGGGGCTGAAATGGGTGGAGGATCTATGGGTGGAGGCGGAGGTTCCGCTTTACCATCAGGTGTTGGTGGTGGCGGAGGTGAACTCGGTGGATTTGGTGATGATGGCGGAGGTCTAGATGATCTAGAGCCATCAGGCGGAGAAGCTGGAACTGAAGGAGAAGCCCCTGTTGCAGATTTAGGAGGCGAGGGATTACCAGAAACCCCCGCTCCACAACCTGAAGAGCCTGAAGAACCAGAACTCTAAATTTTCATCACAGTTTAAGTAATTAGTATTATGGGAGCAGTTACAGGAATTTACAGAATACTAAACACCTTCAACCAAAAATGTTATATTGGACAGGCTGTGAATATCAAAAAGAGATTTTCAGAACATCTTTATCATCTCAAAAAAGGCGATCACGATAATAGTCATCTACAAAATTCTTGGAATATTCATGGAGAAGCTATGTTTGTTTTTCAAGTAATAAGAGAAAGTTCTAAAGAAGAATTAACTAACTGGGAACAGTATGAACTAGACATAATTCCAAAATCACAGAGATACAATTTTGGGGATTGTGTCTCCAGTCCAAACTTAGGTAGAAAATTCACAAAAGAACATCGTAAAAAACTTTCTGAGAGTAATAAAGGGTATCAAAACTTTCTAGGGAAAACTCACACATCAGAAACGCGAGAGAAAATGAAAAAGTCTGCGTTTAAAAGATCAGTTAACCAAATATGCAAAACAACAGGAGCAATTTTAAATACTTTTATATCCATCAAAGATGCTGCTTCTTCTACCGCCATAAATAGAGGAGATATCGGCGGTTGTTGTCGTGGTAAACTTAAAAGTGCTGGAGGGTTTAACTGGAAATATAAGATTGATGATTAAAAGCGAAGAGTCTATCTTGTAACGGTTTCGTGAATTCGTAGTCCACTACTTCGCCTTCATCTAAATGATTCTCTACGTGATATTTCACCATATCATTTAATATATCTATATCTCTTTTATCAAGTGTTACATCATAATGAAATGTTACATTTTGCAATGCGTCTTTTTTTGGACAATCTACAATTTCCCTAAGTTTAAAGAGATCCAAATCAACGTAAAGTCCAGTTTCCTCAAAAAGTTCTCTTTGCGCTGCTTCGATTAAAGTTTCTGAACGATCTAAATAGCCACAAGGAAGACACCATTTATCGGAATCCGTGACGCTTTTACCTCTTTTTGTTATCAAGTAAGAGGTATATTCTGGATAAACTACTTTTACTCGTATGCAAACCGCCATAGAGCGGGAGTGCCAAAACTTATCTCCAGTTTCTTTCGAAGTGTGGCACGGGTTTTCGGTATTTTTGAATTTAGGCATTAGTCTTCTTGTTCGGGTAAATTTATCAGTTCTTCAGTTACTGTAGTTTGTGCTCTGATTAGAAGAGTTTCAAGAGCTTTCGTCTTAACGTCTTTACCTTTTCCATCAGGAGTGATTAAGATACGTCTAAGTTGTTCGTCTGTTAAAGTATTTGCGTCCATGACTAAGTTTCATTATACAAGTTAACGAGGAGTTCAACTGCTTCATCTAAGGAGATGCCAGCCGACAAAGGAAGATCTTTACTAGTTCCCATTGTTTTCTCTGATGGCGGTTGAGCTTATGTTAAGCAACTCTTCAGGGACTTGCTTTTTGAAACTAGCAGGGTGGAGAATGGGTGAAGGGGTGATAACGCGATCATTAGTGAAACGATTGAACACAAGAAAGCTCGCATTGTCAATATTTTCAAATTCATCTTCCCATGATTCGTGGTATTTTTCCCAGACATCATAACCAACCACAAACACGGTCAATTCCTTCCAACCAAATTCTTCAGGAGGTTGATGGAAGTGATACTTATCGATGAACTTAGGAGCATCACTTTGCACGACCTGAAACTCAGTAGGAGATGTGATAGCATTCAGCATATCGATTCGAGCTTGAATGTCCTCTAAGGCAACTCCTCCTTTATCGGGGTGTTGGCATGTAATATCCAATACAATTGGTTTATTGGACACGATTACCTCAGAACTTAATGAATCGAGAATTGATTGATGGGCTTCATGCCAAGGATTAAAACTTCCAGCAAAGATCACCTTAGTTCGCTCCCTGAAGAAATATTGAAGAATGTAATTTGCAACTTCTTGTTCTTGCTTTTCCCGTGAAAGGTTTGAATCAAGAATTACTTCTTCCTCAACCCCTTCGCTGGTGCTAACAAAGAAACGATTGACACGCCCTTCGCGTTGTCCCTCGTAACCTAATGCAGCGGTGAACACAAAAGTGATGACATTTTCAGATTCACGAACTAACATATTGGCAGTCTCTTGTGATACGGCCTTCTTTTCTTTACTCCATTCTTCGAATTGAGTTGAACCCCAGCCCATATATGATTTGATGGATTCAAAAGAATATAGAATATTAATTGAATCCAACCATGCACTTGAGCCAGCTTTCATCAGTAGTTCGGGAATTTTAGATCCACAACCAAGAGCGACAACTCTAACTTTTTTCCCTTCGGGGATGATTTCTTTCATATTATAATAATCCGTTCTTTGCGAGAAGTCTTTTAGCTCGTTCGATTTCATTTCTTTTCTCGACCTTTTTTTCTTTCTCTTTTTGTTTATTAAATGCCTCAATTAAGCCATCTTTATATTCCTCTATGGCTTTGTTGAAATGATCAGCACCCAAAGATTCGTGGTTATAAATTTCAACTAAGGTTGTTCTACCTTCATCATCCACAAACTCTTCCCATACTTCATCCACGGTTACCCATTCCCGAAATCTATCATACACACTTTCCAAACGGATTTTTTGGAAAAGATGACGTAGCACTTGATCTTCAGCTATAGATATAACATCGGAATCTGAATCTACATAATTATCCATGTTGTAAAAACAGTTTGAATAGTTTACTCTGAGGTATTTCATAATAAAATGGTTTCAGCAACCTTTCCTTCGAGGTAAATTAATTCAACGTTATCATCGATCCATTGGACTGCTGCGCTAATATGAGTTGCATTGCACGGTAAACAGGTATCGACTAAATTAGTCAGGCCGATTCTACAAATCTCTAAAGTGAAATAATCTGTGTTCATACCGTCATCACCTCTGAAACAAAATTGTTTATCAACGTAGGTGACTAGATACCCACATCCAGCTAGGATGGCTTCTTTGGAAAAGTTTTTCATTTGACTTCAAAATGGAGAAGTTTACAATAAGGATCTCTATTTTCTCCTATGCTTTTATTTGTCACAATGGGACAGTTTTTGGAATTTAAGCGGACTGTGAAATAATCATGCAGTAGCTTTCCCTGTTCTTGAAATTCTGCTTTTTTATACCAGAAGATATCATATCTCAATTTATTACCTATACCCTTTTTGAGAGGGTCGTAGCAAGATGCATCTTCAAAATAAAGATAATCAGTTGACCATTGGTAGTAAGGCTTTCCAAGATATCCTTCAATCACACCTGTTTCGAGGTTTCTTCTCAGGATTGCCCATCTTTTCTTAAACTGATTCATTGTCTTAAATTGGTGCGAAGGGGCGGTTAAGTCCGCCCAACCACGGTAATCATCTTGTATTGATCAATCTAATCTGCCGAGTTGATATTTTATCAAACAGACTCTCTAACCCATACATTCTGACCTATTTGTTTCCACTTTGTTTCTGCTTTATCATTAGCTCCACAAAACTTTCATAAATAATCTCACCAAATTCTTCCTTAGATCCAAGGCGGAATATTCGAGATATTTTTGGCACACTACTTGTGTCCTTCGCTTATGTTGTGACCTTACTACTTTTTGGTAGTAAGGTCAAGATTTTTCTATTACCAAAGGCCAATATTATTTTTGACCTCATCAAAGGTGATACGACTCACCATTTCACCATCTTCGAAGATGACTTCCAAATGGTCTTTGGCATCATAGTAGAGTGGATGACTTTCCGTGTAGGTTTGAAATACAATTTCGGCCTCATCGTTAGTTGCTTTGACTAGTTTCATTTTACCAGCCTTAGACACTTTGGTTTTGTCTGAAGTGTTTTTACTCACCCCTTTCCATTCTCCATTGAATTTCTGACTACTTGCTTTGAATGCAGTAGCTAAGACATCACGGTGATAATCCTTTTGAAGAAGTCCGCCTCCACAGCCAACGAGACAGTTTTCAGCGGACCATCCATAATCTTGGAGAACTTGATAAATTTTGTTGATGTCTTGTTGATTAATTCCATCAGCATAGATTGCTCCAATACAGGGATGTAGCACCTTGTAGCCTTTGCAGTTTTCAGTGTAACCGAAGGTATCTCCCAGACTTTCAACCAACCAAAGAACTTGATCTTCCGCCGTATCTCCAACAAAACGTGGTGAATCTGGACGAATGACAACTTTGTTGACTTCCCACTCCCCGTTCTCCCAGTGGTCCATGATTTCATCTTTAACTTGCGGCAATTTAGTTTCCACGAATTGGACGATACCGTTAGTGTCCGCAACCATTGACACAACTCCACTCTTATGCTTCTTGAGAATGTTTCGAACATAATCCAACTCCCCGTCACCATCTCCATAAGGAGTGCTCACAGCGTGTTCTGTAGCTCGAACTGACTTAAGAAGGTTTTTTGGATCAGCATCGTAAAAGTTAACTGCATACGGGATAGCCATCATGGTATCCGAACTATAAGTGTTAAGGAGAACACTCATGCCTCCGATACCTGCTTGCTCCATACAAGAGACACCTCGCTGGCCAAAATCGGCCAGCATGTATTGTGCAAACCAAACATTAGTAGAAGAAATTTCCATGAAGGCTTTAATCGATTTGACAATTTCGTAAGAACGAGTTGCCACTTGGGTGGAATACCACTTGTGTTGATAAAGAGTTTCAACACCAGATGCCAGCCAACCAAACCCATCGACCGTAGCTTCTACGGTATTGAGAACGTTTCCGATTGGAACGATGGTTCCCTCTGGAACAGCTTTGATACGAATGGGTAGCTTCCCATCCATCTCATCAATGATACGCTGCCAAGATTCATGATTAAGACAATCGATACTACCGAACGAACACATAGCAATGAACTTAGCTTCATCTAACATTTGTTGTGTAATGCGAGGAACAAGCCATTGTTCACAGATAGCCCGATCTCCAAAGGAGACAACTTCCTTGTGGGTCTTCCCACTACGACAAACAAGATATGCGTAGCTATTTTCAAACCCATCAGGATAGAGGGATTCGTGGTCCCATTTGTATGCATCCATACAAAAGATGAAATTACGAAGATTTAGTTTTTCAAATTGTTTCATTATTTAATGAGAGTTGAGTTTGTTTTAAATGTGGCAGTCGTAAATCGAAATCAAGGTATCATCAGACAAGCCTTCAACGAGCTTATTAAATTCAGTGTTCCAGTCTGATTTTTCCTTTTCATCGGAAACACACCCCCACCAACCCATTGAGCCACGTTCATACCACTTGCCATCTTTAAGAATAGCGAACGTAGTGATGGCACTTTGACGTTCAGACTCAATGTATTCGTCTCTATCAATATCAACATAGTTGTCGATTTGGGTAAACGGGCTGAAATGAGGGCTGTCTTGTGCATTCTTAGCTTGAATGAGTGGCTGTGCATGGTAGAAGCTACGAGCTTCATTGATGTCTTCAATGCGATCTCTAACCTTATCCCAAGTTTCGAAATTAGAATCTGCGTATTCTTGGACGAGAGAATTGATGGCATCAAAACGTTCAGTCGCTTCCGCAACAACTTCTTCGCGCATACTTTCAAAGTCGATTTCCCCTTTAAGTGCAACATCTTTCTTGGAACCATCTTTAGTGTGGAGAAAGTTGTTCCAGCGACCGCCCAACACATACCAATCCCATTTTGCATTAGGATTCGTGCGATTAACCGCTTTAACAAATTGCCCTTCCGTGTCTACCAAGACGTAGCCAAATTTATGAGAGTCTTCAGGATTATCTCCTTCAGTGAGAATAGTTAAGCCATACCATTCCACGGCATGATCTACAATACCCTTTGCCTTTTCTTCTTCATCAAGAGCCTCAAAGCTAGTTTTAACTTCCTCGGTTTGATCGACATCTTGAACGAACTCATCGTTATTACCTGTGCATTCATATTCATGAAATGGAGCGAGTTGTTTTTCGGGGTCGTTACCTACGACCATAATTGTGAAATGTGACATTAGTTTTTGTTTAGGTTTTGTTGTTCGGAAGAGACCTCTTCCTTGAGTGTGTTTCTAGACTCTCAGCAGGAAGAAAGCAAGAAGAAAAAAAGAATAGTTGAAATAAGTTTCATGTTAGAATTTGCCGTCTAGGATATCCCTCATCATTGACATTGCATCAAACCCTTGTTTGCCCGAAGAATCTACTTGTTTTTGGGCATCTTGCTTTCGCTTTTCCCATTTCCCTCCGTTTTTATGACCTTCATCATATGCTTGGTCAATAAGAGCTTTAAGTCCACGAGCCGTAAGAGTGACATGGTTGTCAGGATCTTTAAACTTTGGATGTTTAACTTCAAGCTGTTTCCAAATTTCTTTGTTATCCATGTTAGGTTCAGGGTATTGTATTTTCTAAGATTCGTCAACAACTATTTTAGGATCGACTGTGGTAAATTTATCAGGATGTTCTAAAAGATATTTTAAGCTGTCAAGGACGAACCACCCTTCCTTTTTGTAGAGACCTCTATTATTTGGGTGGTCGCATGTCCATTTAACACCATCTTCTAGGGACCAGAAGTGTTTCGGTCCAACGCCAAAATACTCTTTCAACTCCAACCACTCTGTATCTGGACAAAAACCGAATTTATCATCGAGACCTACGTTAGTGTAAAGTTTGGAGTCATAATCTCCCCAGTTAAGTTTTCCAATTACTTCAGGATTTTCATTGACATAATCAATAGTAACTCCTTCGTCTTCCAAGATCTTCTTGTAGTGGTTACGGTCGTCTTCCTTCGAACAGGTCCACATGATGATCTTATAAATAGGATCTTTAGAAATGTGGCGGAGAACGTCTAGACAGTGTGGGTAGAACTCGGTTGAGACTCCATCCCAATTTGGGATCATAACTGTTCCGTGGATGTCTAGAAGGACGTAAAGGGTGTCCCAGTCTCTCTCGTGGAGAAATTTGTTTGCATTTGTAAATGCTCTTACTGCGCTCATTCTTTCAGTTCTTTTATGTTCTTAAGTTCGTAGGGGATACGGTCGATATGAAATTTAGTCTTACCTTTGGGTATCTCTCTGTTTGCCCAGACTCTACAATAAAGATGGCCGTTAAGCAAGCATTCATTTGAATCCTCTACCAGAAAATTAAACCCCTTTCTAGGGACTTTGACAAATCGCAAAGTAAACCCATTCCACAAAAATCTTGTCCCTAATGTAAGAGTCCTCCCGAAAAATGGAGTTCTATAACCGTTGGGTGCATATGTTAAGTTTCTAATCACGCTTTTGGTATGGTGTAATTGTGGGTGGGGGTTCCCGCTCTGAAGTTGACTTTTTGGGTCTTATCTTGATGATAGGAATTCGATGCAGCGAATAAACGACCATTATATTCATACATAGGAACTTTCCCAAAAGAGAAAACCCAAACCAAGAAATGAACATCAACTCGCCAATCCATACAAATATGTAGGCCAAATGAAATATCAGGCCAAGCAAATTTAGTCAAGGCAAATTTACGTATGCCTTTAAACTCAGCTACATTCAAACGCTTTTTCACTAATCGACGTAGTTTTTGGGTTCAAAGGGTGGTCGTTTCATAAGATCCTCCGCAGTGATGGGCTTGCCTATTGTTTCTGGCAATTCTGGGACTGTCTTTTCTTTTGGACTACCATCATAAAAGGAGTTGGATGGTGAGTCTTTTTTGACAAGAGGTCTAAATTTCCCATCAACATGGCGTAGATTATAAGTCTTTGTTTCTGATAGTGGTTCGCGGCCATCCTCAAATTCCATGAAATCTTGAGATGCTAAAAACCCACCATCCAACTGCATTGAGGTAGTTCCTGTATGAGGAACATTCAGAGAAGATTGATCGTTGAGTTTCAATGCTTCATCTTTTCTTCGTTTCGAAACTAGAATAGCACCAGATGGCGGGTGTCCTTCTCCATTGTCCAACCAGTCTGCATAATTGAACAGGGAGGCATAGTCTTGAGGAGTAGGGATAAATCCACGAAAGTCTTCTAAAACATGTTGTTCACCAATATCACCCACCGAAACTTTCTTGTTATCGGAGTTGAGAATATATGGGAAACGATCTCCAACTTTGACCGAGTTCTTGTATGGAATGCGTTCTAGGATCTCTTTAATAAACCAAGAGTTGTGGGTGAGCATTCGATGGGGGTTTGAAGCAATAGCCGCTTTAGAGCTATCCATGAGATTGTGAATCTCAATATAATCATCAGGAATTCCACCCCAACGTTTGGCCGAACTTTCGGCATGTAAATATGGTTTCATTTTTGTTAAATTAACGAAGCCCCAACGTGTAGAGTAGTTCTACACGTTGGGGCTGTCGTAGTGTTATGAAAAATTAGTCAGATGAATAAGAGTCAGATGACGAACTTGAATCGTATGAAGAGCCACTTTCATAAGAAGACGGGCTTGATTCTACAGTTGTTCGAACTGGTTCGGGGTCAGGGGCTGGTCCCATAGTGCTCGCAACAGGCTCTAATGGAGCAAGAGCAGCAAGAGGTTTGGCAGGTTCAGCTTTTTCCATTTCAATCCCCTCACTAGATAGAAGATCAGCCAGTGCTGCATTTTCGTCCATTTGACGGAACTCTTTAGATGTAGTGTAATCTGAAGACTCCAGAGCATTTTCAGAAATCTCCGAACGAGCCATAGCTTCATTCTTAGCATTCTGTGTAATTTCAGCGAGACGAGAAAGGCCAGAATTGGAAAGTTCATCCCCAAAGTCTTTGGTCATTTCTGTAATTTCAGCCATAGAGGAATGCAATTCCGCTTGATCAATATTACGGGATACTTCTTCAATCGCATCTTTCGCAGCTTGCACCGCAACAGTTTTTTGATTAACAAGATCCTCGTATTGAGATTCAGCGATAACGAGGAAGGCGAGAATTTCTTCCAGATCAGCAGCAGCTTGACTACGATCACGAGCCACTTTACCAGCAAGTTGTGAATGTCCAGCATTGTGTAATTGAATTGCTTTCTTTTTCAATTCAACTTCTTGCTTCTGAAGTTTTTCTTTTTTCTCCTGCGAACCAATCACCTTCGAACGGTGTTTGACAAGAGCATCATCAAATTTTTTAATGGTCCCTCGAAGATTTTCCTTCTCAGCTTCCAAGATTGCTTTCGGGTTACTGGCTTCTGCTTTTCCAAGAATAGAAAGAAAGAAGCCTTTGACTAGGTTATAAATGCGTTTTAACATCGTGTTATTAGGTTATAGGATAGTTTGGGTTTTGTCAATATCAATTGTTGTAATTTCTTCTCCCTGTAGGAAGTTTAGAAAAGACTTGTCAAGATTTGGATCATATTTGTCGGTAACAATTACGCAACGATCATCTTCAGGGTTTCTCGAACGAAACATAGCAATCGAAAGTAGATAGTCTTTACCATCTTCTTCATACTCTACGTTTTGGTCAAAATTTTGATCACGATAGAGTTCGAGTTCATTGCCCTCATCTTCGATTAAATCGATCAACTCAAAAGAGTTGTCTTCAAGACTGATTTCTGAAAATAGCCAATCAAAATGCGCTGCATAATCCTCTAAATCCAGTTCAGCAAATTCTTCAGGTTGCTGAACTAGAAACATCAAATCATGTATTTCGAAAATGTAGACTGGAGCAACCTTATCTTTATTGGCAACTGGCTCAAACTTCGAAATCAGCTTTTGTAAGTCTGTTCGCGTGAAAGTTAAATCAATAGTGGTAGGTTCTCTTTCAAGAGTGTCTTTCAGATCACCTACCAATACTCGATTTGAAAATATGTAATCGTATTGCATTATCGTGAAGCAACTGCGATCAACACAAAGACCAAAATAACACCTCCAATGATGCAAATAAAAATTAAGAAACCATTGCCTGATGAAGTTGCATGGACATGAGACCCATGAGCAGGATGAACAGCATAATTATTACGCGCCATCATACTATTCATCATGACCGCATCTGACATCATGTCATACATAACGAACGCCCCAAGAGCATTAGTGAATCCGTAACCCCCTCGATCTTGGTTGTAAGAGACATTGTAGGTGTTACCATCAGATCCTTTTGTAGATTGTGGGATGTGTTCTGGTCTGGTTGCGGGCTTTGTGGTATAGGTAGACTTATATTTCGTAGCATGTTTCGCTTTGAAATCCTTTTGAGCCTCTGCTTTGGTTTTAAAGGCAGTTCCATTTTTTTGAGCCTTCTCGTAAGCAGCCTTTTGCTTTTGATCCTTGAACGTCATCTTAGGCTTGGGTGGCGGTGTTTTAGGCTTAGACTTACTTGTCGAACCCCAGCCTTTGCTAGGTTTCGTGGTAGTTTTACTAGATGACGGGGTAGGTCGCGGTTTATAAGTAGGTGACTTATATCCCTTTGCAGAGAGCGATCCGATTCCGAGTAGTGAGATGGTCAATAGACCTACGATTGTTTTTCTAAACGTTTTCATTTATTTTCTTAGTTTTGATGTCTGTAAGTGGATCGATACTGGTGTCTTCTTCTTCCTTCATCACAGTAGAGATCGACGATCCGACGATACCAACTAATCCTGCAAATAGCATAAGATTGATTCCAGAGACTAGGATTGTCACTACTCGTCCTGTTGGAGTGACGGGAGACATATCTCCGTATCCGATTGTAGTTGCAGTGACAAAAGTAAAGTATGCTGAATTTAGCAAACTGTCAAACTCTTCTTGTGCCTTTCTTTCAGTTTGGTAGAGCACGATAGTCGTGAAGAAAGCCACAATCACCCAAGCTTTAAGCAAAGGGACGAGTTGAAACCTAGCACGATAGAATGAAAGATAGACAAGTTGGAGACCTCGTGAATAGCGTAGAGCTTTAAAAAGTCTCAATACACGAAAGCTCCTAATAAAAGACAGCATAGATACTGGAACAAAAAACCCAAGAAAGAAAGGTAGTATTGATACAATGTCAATAACCATCAATGGAGTTCCAAACACAGGTTGCTTGTATTCACTCTTTCTCCATCTTTGGAATATTTCGAAAGTCATGATGGAGGCACAAACACGTTCAACCCAAATGAATACAGGAGGACTGGCAAGACTATGCTCATACCCCAAGGTCATTTCTACAACGTAGAATATGACCGAAATGATTGCTACAATAAGATACATTTTTTAAGTATTAGAGGTTATCAAAATGGTCCTTTACTTCATATTTCCAAAATCTACTGCGTTGCTTACCCACCGACTAATATTGAACAATGTTTTGAACATGACTAGACAATACTAAAGTTCAGAAATTAGTCAACAAAAAAGCGAAGGAATTTCTTCCTTCGCTTTTTGGATGGTTGGTGTGATTCGATTATTGTGTTGATGTAGGATCAACAATGGTAGTGTCAAGACTGATGTCCTTGGCGGTCTTGATCATGAGCATATTGAGCAGATCTTGAGCAGCCGTGTTTCCTTTTTGCCCCTCGCCACCTCCACCAGAGATGATTTGAGTTTCAGGAACCCATTTTTGAGCAGAAATTGCAGCAGCATATTGTGTGTTAACCGCAACCCAAGCTTTCAACTTCTCTTCTAGAGCACCGTCCGCTTCGACAACTGCCCTTTTATAAGCTGCATCACCTTCACCTCGTAGGGTTTGTTCTTGCTTGTATTCATCAGCAGTCAGCTTCTTCTGTGTTTGCTCCAGAAGTTCTTGCTCTGCAACGAGGACTCGCTGTTTTGCTTCGATTTCCGCAACTTCACTTTTCTGTTCAGCTTCGGTGACTGCCTTTTGTTTTTCGACTTCCTTTTCGTATTTCGCAACAGTAACTTCCTTCTTACCTTGCTCTTCAGCAGTGATAGATTCTTGTTTTGCGCGTTCCGCCTCAGCTTTAGAGGTGATAATCGCCATAGTTGCTTCACGTTTTGCTGCAATCTGGTCAAGGGTTTTGCCCTCGAAGTCCCAGTCAGTGATTTTATAACCGTCGATAGTAATACCATATTCCGAGAAGTCACTTTCAGCGTGTTCAGTTTGACCATCATCCCCAATTTTGATTTTAGGAACAGTCTTGTTTACTCGTTTTCCGGTCCCTTCTTCCTCTACAATCACTTCCTCAGTAGTAGTGATGTAGCGACCTCTATCGAGTTGTTCACGAGACCAGTTAATATAAGTTCCGCGCTGTTCAGCGTAAGCAGCTTCCGAAGACATCAAACCTGCCGTGAGGTTATTTGCTTCTTCTGTAGTTGCACGAATGAGTTTATGGGCGACTCCATTGAAAGAACGAAACGACTTATGAAGTTTGACCATAGTCAGTTCGTCTTCAGGGAGACGAAAACGAGCAAGACCATAAACGGTTCCAGTTCCACCATCTTGGTAGCGAACACTAATTCCTTTTTGATCAAGAGTAGCTTCTTCTTCAGAATCCAACTTATCGAAGTCAAACGTGATGACATCGTTGTATTCAGTGGTTTTACCGAACCAAGTTAGATACCACCCCTCGGTGAATTTTACCTTAACGGTTCCGCTTGGATACTGGATAACAGTTCGTTGTCCAGAGTTATTAATTCCCACCATCATGTAAAAGACGATGGTCACGACAAAGAGGACGATACCGCCTCCGATTAATTTCAATTTATTCATTGGTTTTTGTTTTGGGTTCTACTTGAGTAGATTGTTTTGGTTTGATCTGAAATGTGAAATCAGGATCAACTGTTTTGTTCTTTTTGTCAATATGACGAACGAAAAATATAGCTCCAATAAGGAGTAGGAACACTAGGAATACGAATATTAGCTGGAACATGGTTACTTTTAAACTAGGTTTTGGGTTGTGTCAAGAAAAAGTTACTGGACGAAGAGAAAAGCTCTTTTTCTCGCTCTTGTAACGCCGACATACAAATGTTGGAACATTTCTTGTTCTTTAGGGTTACGCAAAATATCTGGAGTAATGAGAATAACATTTTCGTAAGTGCTGCCTTGGGACTTGTAGGTCGTGAGGCATGGCGCATACTTGAGCCTAGCGAACCTTTTGTCAAGCTCATAATAATGAACCCATGCATCTCTTGCTGCTTTGGTTCCTTTTTTATGCCCCAGAGCCATTTTACGCAACTTCTCCATATGACCATCATATTTCAACTGATCATCCTCATGGACAATCTCAATAATTTCTTTCTTCCCAGAGAAGATATTCTTGACATCTGCAATGTAACACTTATAGAGTAGATCTTTACCCATACGATTCTCAATTGTGTAATCTTCAATAATCAATTCTTCATTGGTTTGAAAAGCAATTTGGTTCGTATCGACATCAAAGATTGGTTTGTCCACGATCAACTTATCGCCAGATACATATTTCGGAAGATTCATCTTGCCATTTTTCCAGTAAGGAAATTCCTCTGATAAGAGAGGAACCATTTCTTCATTATCCAATCCTTCTTCACGATAACCTTTGACCTTTTTCTGGATCTTAACTTTGTAGATCATTTTGCGAATTTCCTTATTGTAAAAATTGACGGTCTCATTTGTCCATGCTGTAGCACGACAGTAGTCACCATCTTTGGCATATTCCTCAGAGGTGAAAAGCTTTTGTAGAACAGCCTTGCGATTCTGAGGTTTGACAATGATAACTCCTTCACGTTCATCATTGAGGTTCATCTTAGGACTGTAGATTTTCTCACGAAACTGCTTCGAAAGTTCAATGATTGGATTTCCTTCTTTTTGGCGAATAATTTCTGTCAAATTGGTATATTCGATTTTATAATCCTTTCGCTTTTTAGGAGACATAGGAATTGACGAAGCATGATTGATAGGGGGTAGTTGTTTACCATCACCCACAAATATAATTTTCAAATCACTATGCTCGTCCAACTCCTCTAGGAGGTAAACAAAAAGTTGGTCATCCAACATAGAACTTTCATCAATAATGAGAATATCATATTCCCCTACTTTGTTTTTACTCTGCGAGTCTTTAACGAATTTCTCAGTTCCGTGGTCAGTGATGATAGGTCGAAGTCCAAGGAGAGAATGGATCGTCAAGTATGATAAGTTTTCAGATGCAAACTCAGCCATTCTTCTGATAACAGAAACCGCTTTATGAGTTGGAGCAGCAACACAGATATTACTACTATACCTACAAATCATGTCTTCAACGAACATATTAGTAATGAAAGATTTACCAACACCCGCATATCCCTCCAAGCAAAACATTCGTTTTCCTTCATTCATAAATTCAATTAGATCGGCATAAGCTTCTTGCTGTTGTCCAATTAGGATACTGCTGTCTGGCTTTTTTGGTTTCCGTAGTTCGGTGGTTTCCATATGTTTTAGATTGTAAGGGGTGGAGGTGTTAATTCAAGTTGTGAACCTCAAAAAGAAATTTTTAATACATCGTGCTATAAATAAGAACATGAGCGTATTTAACGAAAGTAGCCAGACCTCTCTTGAAAAGACTTTTCAGAGCATGATCAATCCTAAATTAGTTGAGGAAAAGGTAGAAGACCCAGCTATTATCCCTTCTGAAGAGAAGAAAGACGAAGCCCCTAAACCTGAATCTATCCAAGAAAGTGATGACAGCAAGGTCGTAGGTTCAAAATTTAACGAGATCTATCAATCATGTTTCGGCAACCCTACTTTGGTTAGCGAAATGGATGAACTCTCCCTCGATGTTGGTAGTGAAGGTGGCGAGTATTCTGATGAAACCTCAATTGAAGGTGAGTTTGATGATGAAGGTGAAATGATCTCCGTTCCTGCTTCTGCTATTCGCGAACTCTATGCATATCTCGAAGACTCTATGGGATCTGAGGATGTAACTGATGTTGAAAATCTTGACATCGAACTCGAAGAAGGTAACAATGATGGAACTCCTTCACAACTTTCCAACAAATTAGGTGATCTCACTCAAAATGGTAAGAAAGTTGTAAGTGACAAGCTTGGAACCAGAGGAATTGGTAAAACTGGTGACGGCGGCGGTAACTCCAAAGACAAGTCTGGAACTCCAAAGAAATTGATGAGCATTCTCAGCCATTACCTTGCCAAAGGTTCAGCGCGTCAAAGCCATCTCGCAGTAGGCGATCAACCTGCTAAGTAAAGCTCATAACTAAACATTACAAAAAAAGGCCACCTATTTTAGGTGGCCTTTTTGTTATTTATCCATGAACTGTATCTTTTCTTGTGGTGTCATATCTCTCACGTAGTCTCGAAAATAAATCCACCAATCATTGATTTGTTTTTCGTTAGTGACAGGCCAGATCTTGATCATAACTAAAGATTCACATGCCGAGTTGCGATACGCTCCTCTAAAAATATCCCAATAAGTCACCAAGTTATGTTCCTGTTGATTTATAGGGTTTGGGTTTGTTGGTGGTTTAAATCTCAGCACTTTGACTCCAAATTCTGAATTCAACACCGCAGAACTATTAGTAGCAAGTGCTCTTCGTGTAAGAGTATTTCCTCGTTCAGGCAAACGCCTGACCCATTTCATTTCAACGATGTTATTCTTAGTGATGTTTTCAAAAAACTGTCGGTTGATAGCCATTCATCTATTTACTAGATAATAACCCCATCTTCCAGAGCGTCTACACGCACCGCTTTTAGCATTCGCCTGTCTACAGCATCAAAGTCTTTATCCGTCTTATAGCCGTAGATGATCTTAAACGCCTCTTTCTTAGCCTCTAGCTCCGTTTCCGCAGTAACAGAGACAACCATAGTAATCTTCTTCAGGAGGCGACCTGACATCTTAAACACGATCCATTTAACTTTCATTTTCTTCTAAATATTGTTCAACTCTCTCATCCTCCAGATAGGCTTCAGCTTCAGATCTGGAAATGTCAAACATCTTGCTCAACCTGACTATCTTGTCAATAGAATTTACCTTCTTTTCCATCTTTGGCTTTTTAACATAACCAGAAAACAGAGAATGATAATTGTATTTGACTTTTGGTAAAATAGACTGTAAAAGTTTTAGCTTCAGTTCTTTGTCCGCCTGTATCCAATGAGGATAGTTGGCCATCTGATTTAGAATTTGACAGTGAGGATTAGAAACAAATGAAAAGAAACGGTTGACTAGAAAAAGAGGGAAGTCTTCCCCGTGATAAACAGGGAGGTCTCTATGCTCTGCAACATTCTTAAGGTAGTCAGTCAGTGTCATCTTTTTTAATTTTATCTAAAAGTTCTTTATCGTAAATTCGACCACTGTGAGTTTTTAAAGGAATTTGTCCAAACTCCCCTTCCAAAAGTGGAAGGGGAGTTTCTTCGTTCTTGCTCCCGAAAATACGATCCCAAGCTTCTGATCGCTTCTTGTAGTCTGGAGTTCGGGTGTCTTTTGATCCTTTACCTGCGCTCATATCTTAAACCGAAAAATTCTTATAAACTTGGACGAATTTAATGTGGCTAGCTTTCCAAGCTTCATTTCTATAGTCAGAAACAGAAGCCTGTTGAATGCTGATTGGCCATGAGGTGATATTTAAACCACACTTAGCAGCAACAAGACAAGCCGAAAGATCGAAATGATGGAAAGTAAATCTCTCATCAAATTTGAATCCATATTTAACGCACTTTGAAACATCAAAACTCATCAACACTCCGTCGATCAAACGACAAGTTTGTGGGGAATTCCCGTAATCAGCAGACCAATAACTCCCATTGTGTTTATGAGTTACAGAACCCGATTGATTAATCGATGGTTTCCCTGTTTTTGGATCTGCAAAAGTTGATAGGGCAGTCCAGAGAGTGGGTTGGTTAAGAGCGAATGGAATTTGAATCTTTGTTGCTCCAGCCACACCGACAATTTCAGCATTTCGGTGAGCTTCTTGGATTTTATTGAAGAAGTCAACATCCGTGATTTTAACATCATCTTGGATAAAGCACACATACGAGTCATCGAACTCTTCAGTAATGAAACGATTGTAGACTTCAGAGAGTCCCACTGCATTATCAGATACAATCTCCAAAGAAAGTGGGGTTTTGATAGCACCATCTCTATGGATAGTGTTGATGTAGATTTGTTTTTCGATGGTTTTGTATTCTTCAGTCTCTTTATATTGAGCTTCAGTTTTTGAGGTAGTTACAACGAGAACAACGGGCTTATCAAATTGAGTGGCAGCTTCAAGCGTTCGGTTTTCGATAATATCGAGGAACTGTTGCTCTTGATTTTCAAGTTGAAATTCATCTTGAACATTCAACTGCTTGCATCTTTTATGGATTGCTTTAGCGATCTTTTCAATATGAACGCTGGCTTCGTCAACTATAGGTAGGTCAGACATACCAATACATTATCAAACAGTTCTAGTTTTTCAACTTGTTTAGGATAAATAAGAGTATGAGTGATAAGGTAAAAGGATTGTTCTCCCAACATCTACTTAACGAAAGAGATACAGCCAGCGTTTTTAAAGATCGTGAAAAGAGAGATTTAGGTCCGCCTGATGACATTTCCAATGGTGAAGGTTTCGAAGACAGTTTAGATCAAGGTTCTGATCCTTCTGATTTTGATGTAGAAGATCTAGGTTTTGATGAAACTGAAGTTACAGGGGATAACTTTGCACAAATCTACCAAAAGGTTGATACTATCACCGCCTTCTACACAGAATTACTCGATCCGAGTAACGAGAATAACCTAACTCGCCTTCTTGCTATTGGAGATCGTAACGACTCCATCACCAACGGTGCTCTCCAGCAACTTAGAAAGCCAATTCTTAACACAGCCAAAGCTTCCCAAGAAATTAAAGCAGTTCTAGATCAAATTGCAAGTGCCGAGCCTTCTCTTCGTAAGAAAGTAGAAGCACTGAAAGCAAACTAATGAGTGTTTTAGATGACAATTTAGGTCAAGGTTTTTGGACTGCATCTATAGAGTTCAAAAAGAAGAGCCACCTATTGAAGAAAAATACCAACAAGGACAAGTTGAGGATGCTCATTTGACCGACTATTCTCTTATCGTGGAGACTGGTGATGTAAAGTATTTCAAGACAATGGACGTAGTTCTCCAAGTTGTTGGATTGAAAGATGTTGTATTGACTGAAGTGCCAATACAAGAACTACATTATTACGATGACTGGCCGAAGGCACAATTCGCAGGAACTGGACATTACGCAATTGTTCAGTTCAACGTAAAGACTTAATTTTTTCCACCAAACGAGTGGAAGCTTCAGAACCAGAATAGGTATGCTTTAATATCTGTTCTGGTTCAATTATGTCAATCTGTTCACCGACACAGTATTCGTTGAAATCCTTATACTTGGCGAAATCGCCTCCCCAAAGGAAAACACGCTTCCCTTCTTTAATGTATTTCATGTAGACTTTGATAACATCATCATTATCAAAGTCATTATCAAGGCAATAAACTACCTCATACAAAATATCCAAACTCTCAAGAAGATTCAACTGAGTGTTGTTCATAGCGATGCCCCCTCCGCCAATAGAATTTTCCACGAAAAAACAATCTAATGGACCTTCAATTACGAATACGTTTTTGGCAGATGGATCAATCTTATCAAAGCCGTAGAAAGTTTTCTTACCATTAGAAGATGATAGGTATTTACCCATCTCATTCTGTTTAGGGGTTTGAGATCTACTTTGAAAAAACGTCAAGTTCGAATGTTCATCTCGAAAAGGAATTATGATTCTATTTTTATGGACAAATTCATTTCGAGTGAGATACAAGCGACCGCGATTCTTTGCAGTATCCAGTCTTCTATTTTTTATAGTTGATAGAGCCTTATTTACGAAGTAATCTTCCTCATAAAATTTAGTCTGGCTAGGATCAAACAAGTCGATGGCATCATCTGGTAATTCTACATCTTTCGGCTCTTTGATCATATCCGTGCTGATGTGCCAATCTCGATTAGGAGTCATAAACTCCCCTCCTGCATCCTTGATAGATTTTATAAGATCTGAGAATGGCATGTTCTCCAACTTCTTCAAGAAGTTTAGTTGGTCACAGTAAATACCGCAGTTGAAACACTTACAAAATTTTCGGTCTGCGTAGTAATAGAATCGTTTTTTCTTCCCCCACGAAGAATCCTCTAAGCAGAAAGGACAACACCCCAAAATATTCCCATTAAGTTGTTTTTTGGCAAAGCCAACATGTTCGAATACTTTACCTTCGAAGAATGTTTCGGGGATATCTATCATGAATTTGTAAAGAGTATAGCTTTTAAGGTAATTAAATTCAAGGGATATGAAGAAGTTTGATCGAATTTTAGAAGAGCTTGTGCAATCGATAGATAAGACTTTGCCAAAAATCAACGACAAGCCTTATGAAAAATATCAGGACGCTACTCCTTCCGCGCCTACAGCAGGTAAAAAAAGGAATGAAAATGACCAATCCAAGATAGCTGGTAAGTATTTCAAGGGATTTGACAATACAGATGGTAAAATGGTTTCAGACAGAGACAAAAAGCTCAATACCAAACAAGGTTCAATGAAGAGAACCTTGGACCAGAGTAGAGCAGGGTATAGTCGTGTGATGTCTCAAAAAGAATTTGACAAGTTATTGAACAATTCAGGTGGTCGTTCTTTGAACTTCAGTGATAATGGGGAATGGAAGTCTTTGAACAGTAAGACTGCCCAATACCAAGCTAGAAAGCTCAGTAATGGGAAGATCAAGCTTCGCAAGATACGTTCTAGAGCGAATCAAGAATCCGAGTAAGATCTTCACAATCTCCTCCATTCATTATGTAGTCATATAATGACTCATCAATCTCGCCGCCTTCTTCGATTTTTAGGCTTGCTAAAAAAGCATCATAATTCTCTTTGAGTTTTTTTGCATTTGATCTCAAAGTCTCAATCTGAATAAGCTTATTGACGGTTTCGTTGATTTCTCTTCGAATATTGTCAAACCCAAGTGCTTCAGTTGCAGCACGAATTCCGTCATTGAAAGCAGCATCCTCAGCGTCCATAACTGAAGATCGTAAGAGAGGAGAAAGGATGATGTCTATGGTATTTTCCATAGCTCACGATACACAATATTAAAGCTGGTTCAAGAGATTTCTTTGAATTTTTTTCTCGATCAGATCACCCCACGTTTCAAGATCAGGAATGCTCTCTAAACAATCGGTTGCAATTTTCTGACAAACTCTCTCCTCAAAATCTTGATCCAAACGCCAAAAGCAGAATTCAACAGGATCAATGCAATCAGCTTTCATATCCGATAGAAGATAATCAACACCTTCAACTATTAAGGTCTCGTCAATAGTCAGAGAAGATGATTCGACTGGAGGAACTACTAGGATCTGAATTTGACTTCGAGGTTGTGTGGTCTTCTGGTAAAATAAACGCTCTCCTACGGTGACAGTTGAAGTTGGCGAAAGTAACTCCCCAATATTATTAGGGCTGTATTTGCTATACACATCCATGAAACCAAAAAGATCCTCATACTTAAGACTTCCTAGTTTTACCAGATCAACAATTTCTGAAGGACTGTTATCCAAAAATTTGTTTGACTCCAATCCTAACATTTCCCCAATCTGCGAAGACGAAAATATGTCTGAGAGATCAATGTCTTTCGTATTAGGGCCAAATTGTGAAATCTTTTCTTGGATGGTATTTGTAAATTCATCAGAAAAAATCCTATTTAACAACAGAGAAGTGGCAGAGTTGGTGTTGCTAAACATCATTCCGTTACCAAAGTAGTCCTGAACGTCAAATTGATCCATTTTCGGAAGAAGTGATTCTTCCGCACCAATGAATTGAGTAGGGAAGGGATCTTCGTCGGCTCTTACACACGCTTCTATGGTAGTAGTCAATACTCCGCCATTGTAGTCCATGGAAAATGTAAAAGACTCTTCGACCTCTCTAGCCGTAGGAATCTCCTTAAGACATCCACAATCGTCTGTGGTAATGATTGGAGGAGATTCGTCGAGGAATACGCTAAGATCTCCTACAAAGCAACCAGTAGGAAGCTGTGAGCAAGGATCAACACTTTTGGACCAATTGTTAGTGAGCAATTCTTCAACAATTTCAATACCGCTCGTAATGATAGGGCTGGATAAAGTTAGGTTGGTAGCATCTGTATAAAAAACAGGAACTTCGCCTTTAGAAGGTCGAGCTAAAAATGGGTATTTGTAACCAGACCAGAAGCAATCAGGCAATTGCTCATTAAAGAGCGGACGTATGTTTAACGTATCTGGCTCTTGGGCAATCTTGGTGTGTTTCACCGTAGCTGAAATATTGGAATTCGAATCCACAATAGTATTTAGTAGTTCAACATCTCTTCTCCATCATCTCCAGTATCTTGACCTTCTCCTTCGCGATTTTTAAGAAACATCAAAATGTCTTGTGTTTCCATTGGAGACATCTTCATAAAGTCTGTGAAACTAATATTTGGTTTTTCTGACAAGACCGTCATATTTTGAAGGAGAGTTTCGGAGCTTCCCGAAAACATGTATTTGATCAGAATCGGTATTACCTCCAAACGAAAAGTAGTGGTGGTGTCTCCAATTTCCAACATAAATGAATCACGTTCAAAATGACTCTCCACCATTTCTTGGTAGTTGTTAAAAATATCAGCAACTCCATAGGGAAGGTTGTCGAATAGATCTTTTCTTTCTGCGAAAGTTTCAATGACTTCCCCGTCCACCTCTTTTAGAGCACAGAGGGTTATGAGATTTCTTTTAATCTCAAGATTCTTTTCTTCTTCTGGTGCATTGACCAACATATAGTCTCGCTGCATTTCGAAATCATCTTTGATAGTCAACATATCAAAAGTGAGAGTCATACCTTCAAACTCGTAGTCTCGTCTAAAATTCATCTGACCTAGTTCATTGGTGATAGCCAGCCACTCTTTCAAATCGTGGAACTGTTCAGTGCTACCTAGATCAAACACCAATTCACTATCAACACAATCCACTCGCCATGTAATGAAAACGGACATCACATCTAAAAGAGTGAGGTCCGATAGTTCATATTCAGTCTCCACCCAACAATCCTCAAGGATATCATTTTGAGCACAGATAGAATCTACAAGGCTGTCTTGTGTTTTGAATAACGCAAACAAATGATCATTCCTAAACTCCCGAAATCTAAGATAACGATGGAGCGAAGGAATGTAAATCAATCGTGTGTTAATAAGCATCCATAGTATTTAGATGCATTCTTTCTTTTATTCAACTTCCTCGAAATCATCGTTCTTGAGCGAATCAAGAAGTTCTTGATTATCTGCATCCATAGCCGCAATAAGTGCTGCTGTTTGTGCTTCAAGATCATCGGAAATATCAACATTAATGTTATCAGCATTTACAGTAACATTACTTTCGAGATACGAAGGTCGTGTTCCGCCAGCCCAATAACGTTCAGGGGTTGATGTATATTCAGCAGGAGTCCCGTTTAGGTTTCCTACATAGAAAGCGTCATTTCTGGAATTTGTTCCTGCCATACCTTTAATTATGGCAGGAACAAGCCAGATTTTCTACCTACTTGGTAGGGTTAGGGAATTTGTGACGTTTCTCATCCCAAGAGATGTTCAACGTGCTGGTGTGCTTGGACATTCCCATGAACCTACGCCAAGCAATAAAAATGTTGGCGATGATCTGAGTTTTATTCATGCCCATTGCAGTGGAATGTTTAGCTCGAAGAAGCTTATTGTAAATGTAATGGGTTTGGTCTCCTGAATGAATACCCTCGCCCATAATGGCTTGCTTCAGAAACTCTTCAGCTTTGACACTATCGACTCTCGACAAAGCCCAACTACAGAATGCAGAAATAGCAGGGCTGACAACTGGAGATTTGTATTTACCGACATGATCCACGATATCAGACTCTTGTTCAATACGTTCCATGATTTGCTTAACCGTAATTTGGTTTGCTCCTGCAAAACTCTTAGTCTTACTGGCATCAACTTGGTTGGTGGTCTCGTAGGCAATTACCATACGAATAAGTGAAGATAGATGTCCTGCATTTTGATAATTTTTCATACCCAATACATCAGCATTAGTTCGTGCTTTGCCGATATCAATTGATTCAAATGCATCTGGATGGAGGCCATATACCACTACAAATTGTGTTGGTATATTCGATTTAATGACTGCCCCAAGTCGGTGCTGGCCATCAAGAAGACCGCCATTGTGATCAAAAGAGATAGTTTGGCCGTTCTGAATCCAATTACTACCAAGCATATCCGTATGGAACTTGGTAATTAGGGTGGAACTGGCTTTACGATTTTTCGAATTGTAGTAATACAGAATATGTCGAGCTTGATCAGGAGTGATCGTTTCCACTGACACATTAAGAGTCTTCACCTTTTTAGGTGTGAACTTCTTGAGGGGTCCGCTTTTTACGAGGTCATCATAAAAAGTGTTTTTCCTTGGTTTTGCTTTTGGTTTCTTAGTTTTGCTTTTGGTTGGCATAGCTTTATGTTAATTTCAAAGATTTTTTGATATTAGCTTCTTGTCGTTGAAGGACATCTGTAGGAACTCCATGATCATTGTTCTCATCATGTCGTTTTTCAATGACAACGGTAAATACCATATAACCTCGCTTCTCAGCCTCAGTCTTATAGTATTCAAACTCCCATTCGGAAGTGTTGGTATTGGCAATGATGATGTTTGGAACGCTAAGGTTGAGATAACGTTGGAATGATTCCTTACAGAATTCATGAGCCTCCTTAATTTTAGAAGGGACAAACTTGTAGTTGCCTTCGACATCTTCAAAAAAGAAGTCGGCACAACAGACCGCAGTCTCTAGAATATTTGCTTGGAGATAGTCTGCAAATGTAGATTTCCCTGCATTTGAAGCAGCGCGAAGGATAGTTACGACTTTAGGTTTCACAGATTTTGCGATTAGTTTTTCTTGTAGGTCCATTAAAATGAATTGATTTTAGAGATAAACCATGGTCGAGCGGTTTTGGCAATAGCTCCACTAACATCTTTCTTGGAAAGATCGTTATGAGCTAAAGCATCTCCTTCTTCATCCATGATGTCATTGAAAATCCAACGCATCAGATCTCCAATATGCTTAGATTGTAACTCACCCCCATGTTCAGAGGCAATTGCGTCCCAGCACTGGCGAAGTCTATCCTCCGTCACAGTTTTGTCAACAAAAACTTTAACAGTTTCGGCTTTAATGGGATCTACTGTGGCTCTTTTACCTCCACCCTTGCTGTGTTTCTCTCCTTTGGTTTTGAACATGATGTTCTCATACCTCCACACAATACCTTCACCAAGATATTCTTCACGATCTACGCATTTCTCAGGCTTTTCCTCAAGAAGCATAGCTTTTGACACAGGACAGACTTTTTCAACTTGATCGACAAGTTCATTGATCTTCTTAACAGCGATCTCAGGCCATCTGGTGTCGATTTCCATCTCAAAGGTCTCGTAGTCCCAAATGTTATAACAACGCTTGGAGTGGTCTCTGAAGTCCTTCAAATACACCTTGGGGTCAAGATAAGTTTCTGTATCGCCACACCAAACTTCAAAAACTACAAAACGTTTTGCGAGTTCGGAGATAGCGACCGACTTTTGAACTCCTTCTCCACAACGCTCTCCGAAGACATAGATGTGGGAGGAACCAGAATCAAGACAAATTTTAAGCATTTGTTGTTTATAGAATGCTTCGTTGGCTTTTACGTGTTCGACAAACCCGAAATGTCCCGAATCCCCACCTAAAGAAGAGGTTCGTTTCTGAGGTGTCAATGTATCAGTTTTAAGGTCATACTCCAACCCTGCATTGGAACCGTGCAATTTTACAGTCCCTACAAAGGTAAGGACAGGCAAAGGAGCGTCCTCGTTATAGATTGGGCGACCTTCATCATCCAATCCGGTGAATTGAGCTTGAAGACGAACGCTTTTGATAGCGTCCTTGAATTGAGGAATTTTTCTGAATGCTTTGAATGTTGACATAATATTTAATTGGTTGGTCGCGGAGGCAGGACTTGAACCTGCACTTGAATTTTTCTCTTGGTTTCTTGTTATTTGACTAGAGTTATCGATATTAGTCTTTCACTTTTCACCTTAAAGGTATCACTAGTTTTCCTAAAGAAATAATTTCCAAACCATCCTTTCGATGGCGTGTCTACCAATTCCACCACCCCGCGAATGTTTTATGGTTGAGCTACTACTGTAGCTGGATCTACTTTACCTGCTTGCGTGAAGAGATTTGCCCTGAAGTCATCACATAATTGAGCGATGACTTCAGGTTCCAAATCGGAGAAAGCAACAGAAGGAGGATTGCAAAACCCTCTACGGTCGCCTGTCGGAGTAGCCTCAGGAATTTCTAAGAAGACTACTTGAGGAATAGTGAGAGGGCGAACGTTAACTGGTAATGTTATAGACATGGAATTACATTACCAACTGGTTTGAAGATGTCAAACACTTTTTTGCGAGCCTTCTCACCTACGTCAAAAAGAACGCAAGGTTTACCAGTGTTGAACGATGGGCATGGATTTTTACGATAAGAGAATAAGAATCCTTTAACATGCTCAGGGATGTCCATATCAGGCAACGCAAGTCCTAAGTCCTTGTCGCTATAGTCCCAGATGGTAACTGAATTGGATCGAACCTCACACGAGATTCTTAAGAGACAACCTTCAAAATATGATACCCATTGATCGGTTTCATCCCAGAACTCTTCAGGAATGTTGAGTTTATATTCGGTGATAAATTCTGGTCCTTGGTCCCGAAGATTTTCCCACACAACCAAAGGAGAGTGATGGGCAAGAATTTTATGAATACGGCAATACTCATCTCCTTTAATTTTAACACGAGTTCCACTTGAGAAGCGAATAACATAACCCTCCTCATCTTTAGGAAGAGTTTTTGCCATGGAGACTACATCTGAAATTTTATCAAACTTGTAAGAAATAGGACGAGCAACCCCCATTTCTTCTGCAATCAAATCCACTGCTTCAGAGCCAGCTTCAACCAATGCCTCTAGGTGAGTAACGGTCAATAAGACTAGACCTTCGAAATCATAATCCACCACAATCTGATTCTCATGATAAATGATTTCAAAAACGTAAGTCAACTGTGGAGCCATCGTGGAATGAACAACTTTGTCATGAAGCCATTTCGTTGCCCATATAGCTTGATCTGAATCAAAAGAACCACGAGTTGCTACCTGCCATCGACCATCGTAGTAGTAGCAAATACCGCATGACCCATCCATTTTTTCTAAAATTTCAGAATCTTTCCAGCGAGGCTCGCCAATAGGCAAACCATGCTGTCTTTGCTCGTCTCCATAGTTGAAGAACTTAGGAAGAGGTAACGCAATAATCGATTTAGTCGAGGGTTCAAGAATTAGACCACGAGCAATCCTAGTTGCAGAGTTCCATTCACCTTTAAATTGACACTCTCGTGAGTAATCATAAAGAACCAAAGTCCCATTTTCCTTGCGGTTAATGTTTCCGTTGTTTACTTCCTCTTCAAGTTGATCATAGAGGGAATCAAAGTCCAACTTACCATCAACCTCAAATTCTGAAATAGGGTGCTTCATGGACAGGAATATACTGAAAAGAAAATTTAAGTCAATAAAAAACTCGGAAAGTTTTCACCTTCCGAGTTTGAAAAATTAGTTTGGTTGACTATCTACGTCTCTTAGCAAGCAAAGGGATTAGGGTTAGAGCAAACAATGATGTGGTTGGTTCGGGAATTGATGTGGCTGGCCTGTATGCAGGATCTCCAATAGCACCCGAAGCACTACGGTCAACCTCAACTCGATTCGCAGACTGGCTTAAGTCAAACGTAACCAACTCACTATTACCGTTTCCAGTAGGCGACAAATCAAAGGTATTGACCTCGGTATCTCCATTATAAAAACGAACAGTCACGCTCTCATTATTGTCTTGATCAACATTTTGGAATTGAAAATAGTCAATTTGAAAACCTAGAGAAATGGTAGTAATTCCTCCCGCTCTATCGTCATCAACAACTCCAAAACGGCGACCACTACTAGTAGTGGTCGAGGGAGCGTGTTCAGGAATGATGATACCAATTCCATCAAAGATGAGATCTTGATCTGGATCACCAGCATCAATAAATCGTCCTGCATAGACTTGGACCTCATCATAAGATCCATTTGACGTTGAAGTAAGAACCACTCCACCAAGATCTTGGTCAGTGATAAATTCACCGTGATATTTCCCACTGAAGTCAATCGAAATTGGATCAACGAGGGTTACTGCTGCGAATGCACTCGAACTGAAGATTACCGTAGTTGCTACTGTTAGTAGTTTCTTGTTCATTTTATGTTATAGGGTGAATTATAAAACCTTACTTCCGAAAAAACTTAGGAATGACGAGCTTGTATCCTCGCCCTACGTCAGTTACAGGGGGGTCGTCTTCGATAGGTGGGAAGAAGAAGATAGGTGGATCAAAAGGAATTGGTTCGAATATTAAACGTTTCGGCTTCTCATAGCATTTATAAAGCCACTGCTTAGTTTCGATGGATTTGAAGTTGCCATCAATCCATGCTCGAACTTGATCTCGCTCTTCTTGATTAGATAGATCTGAAGCCATTTTGAGAATTTCGCAAGCGCATTCAAAATGTTCATTGACGAAATAACTGGTTACATCTACCAGAGGCAACTCATCTTCCATTACCATTTTGAAAAACTCAACCACAATTCCATCACAACCTGTTTCAATAACAGCTTTAGATCCTTTTTCGGCTTTTGGAATATTTGTCTGTGCCATTCCAGTAAAGCACGTTAACATGAGTCCCATTAAGATGGGAACTATTTTGTTCTTGGTCATATCGGTATATTATTAAATTTATGCAGAATGTCAATAAGAATCGAAATTAACTAGGATTCTCGGTTCCGTCATGATGATCAAGAACCTTGATGGTCTTGGTTTCCATGATAGTTTCGATTTCATTTAAGGTGAAGAATGGAGTCTGGTTGAAACGTAACGCATTTTCTACTCCAACGTCAAGAGCTTTCTGAAGAGGCTCGTCAAGATTTCGTCCAACGTCATTACCATGGCTATGTCCGTGGAGATTCCAAGATCCACGGCTCATATGATCCCAGATTCTCTTGGCAAAGTGGCTGAAGCAGATCTCTTGGCGACCAACGCGAACCGTAAGCTCGCGACCAACAAAGGTCACTCTCTTAAACGTCATTGGGTAGATCTCACTTGATTCATCAAAGTGAGTGGGAATACAAGTCCCCATAGCTTTGAAAATGTTTGCAACTGACAAATCGTAAGCTTGTTTGCTTCCTGAATTGTGGTTACCCCAGAGGAAATAATGTGCTTTACATGGAAGTTCTGCAAGATGGTCGAACCGCTCTCGTTTAGCGTCATTAAAACAAGCATCTCCAAGATTAACCACAATAGTGTCTTCGTCAATGTGTTTAGTCCACTGTTCAATAAACCATTCTTGGTGTTGTTCTACGGACCATTTTCTATGGACTTCTTTGTCGCCCTCTTTAACCAGACAACCTTCAGGGAAGCGTTCTTTATCTTCGCTGGAGAGTAAATCAAAGCGAGGATTGAGAAGAAAGCCTCGATCATGCCCAAGGTGAAGATCTGATACGATTACAACCTTGGTTCCTTTGGGGATTTTAAGTAGTGTGTTCATTGAATTTCTCGTAGATTAGAGAAATTCTGTCTTTTGTCAAGCCAATATTTGTTTCGCACCAGATGATTTGGTTTTTCATCTCGTCACAAGCATCCTCAAAATGCATTTCAAGATCCTCTAAAACTACATACGCACTAGGAGTGTGCTTCATAAGCCAAAAACCAACCTCCTGCCATCGGTGGCCGATAACTGGAGTCATCCAATCGTCATGAAGATGGCGGGAGAGAGGTCCAAGTAATTTTTGGATTTCATGAAAGTTTTCAAAGTTCCTCCAATCAGAAGAAACAACAACTTTAGCCTTGAGCATTTCACAGACACTTTCTAAGTCATTTATTTTGGTAACACAAAAATCGAAATGGTCAGGAGTTAATACCAATTGAGAAGCAGGGACTCTTATAACACCATCAAAGTCAAGAAAGATTATACGCTCACCCATTTTTTAACAACTACTTCTTTAAGTTCAACTTCATTCAAAACTACATCAGTCTCATATTCGAATGGTTGTTCCTCTTGAGACTCTGTAGCACCAACTCTATATGCGGGGGTTTTGTAGTATTTTCCGCTAGGAATATGTCTCAATACTGCTTCGTAATGAATGGCCCAACGGGAATTATCAACCATCTCACTTTCAATAAGTTCGAATTTGTCGGAATCATCATAAACCGCATGTCTAGCATCTTCTGCATTAATTTTCATATCAGGAATATCCTAACAGAGAATTAGGAAACTTCTAATTCTTTCGTGGCCTTGATCAAATGTTTACACAAATAACCTTGATTGGTCTTGTTCATTATCTCAGGCTTCTCTTGGGTATGTGGATTGAAAATATCATTGATAGCTTCAACACCATCCTCTAGGTCTGCAACACCTTCCTTATTTCTCCAGTATCTAAATCGGCTTTGGTAGTCAGCACAAGAACAAGAAGTATTATCGATTCTATCGGATTTATCAAAAACATCAATAAACCCTTTATGCTCGTCCGATTCAGATTTCTCTTCACTAGTAGAGACAAAATTATGGCGAGTGACATTACCGGAAGAAATACTTTCTTCATCCAACCATGTCACCTTGACATTCTTTGCACGATCTTTTCTATTCTTTTGAGATCTTTCCTTGACTTTAGATTTGGGTATGGTTTTCCTACGCTTCTTTTCACAAAGTAGCTCCAAAGATTCAATTAATAGATGAAATTTCATATCATTAAATGTTGTAAAGATCTTCCACCTCTATCTCAAGAGTATCGTTCAATTCTTTTCGTTGTTTGAGATTACGGACAATGGAGATGTCTTCGATACTGGGGTCAAAATAATCCCTGTCTTTAGAGTATTTGTCCAAGAACAAAAACTTAATCGATCTTTCAAGTCCATCTTCAGTTCCCTTGATGGAATACTTCTCCTTTAATTTTTTGATTTCCTGTCTTCGTTTTCCATAGAAGATGGCAATGTCCCTGATTTTGGAAGAGAAGATCGGAATCGCAGAAATCAATTGGCGATCATCGTCGAAATCAATATTACCCAATTTCTTAATATCAGGATCATCTTCGTAAATGACCGTAAGACGGCGTAAGAAGCTCTTATAAGATTCTTTCTTGGCACTAAGCTCTTCTACGCTGGACTCTTTTACATCGTCAATCAACGTAGTCTGGAGGTATCTTTGATACAACTCCATTTTCTTTTCAAACGGAATGCTAGGGTTGGCAGCATTCCATTGCTTAAAGGAAAGTAATGTTTTCTGTTCGGCCATCACTTATAATTAGGCCACAAAGGACTTAATAGCTTTTGATCAGTTTATTGATCTTAGTCTTGAGGGGTTTGATCTTTCCTAGTTCATTTTTAATGAACTTCTTTTGATCTACATCTTCGTTCCCTTCTTCAAGGTGAGCTAAAGTTTCAAGTTGAATTTCAATCAGTGCTTGAATTGTGGTTAGCTCATGGAATTTAAAGATAGTGTCGCTCATGATAGTATTTATGAGCGACACCCTAAAATGCAATAAGTTTGATCTTAAAATTCAAAAGCTTCAGGAACCTCGAAATTCTCTTTAAAAGTCAATTCAATCGCAACTGTAACAAAAACCGTAAGAGATGGCAGATTACCAATCTTATTCACAGTTTTTCTTTCTAGTTGTGTGACCGAAATCTGATCAACTGCGGTGTCTATTCCTTTGAAGTAGCCAGCAGCATCTAAAGCTTTTGAAACTTTACCAGATGCAGCTTGGAAGATTTCTTGATCGGAGACAATTTCATCTCCAATGGAACCGAAAGGTAGGGTATATTTTGATTTAAACATATTAACTATAAAGTCTTAAATTCTCTTTTGGAAGGTGTAGATGATGTTGCCTTGGTCAGGGGCGGAAGATCTAATTTTTTCAATTTTATACCCCAAACCACCTTCGCCATCATTAGCAGATGTGACACAAGTAATAATAGACGGGTCGGTGTTATCATGAGTTTTTTGAATTACCCAATTACCAGCAGCAGTTGTTTGAAGGCCATTATTAGCACGGTTAGCTCTACCAACCAAACTTGTCCCTACTACAATAAAGCCAGTGTCAACATCTTCAATTAGATAATCTTGGTGATCATGACCCACAAACAAACCATGAAGACCAACAACATCGGTCAACCAATTAAGCTCACTATAACCTCGTGAAGAGGAAAGAGATACAGGTGAATGGTGAATAACTACAAAGTTAATGGTTGTAGGGTCGATGTTTTGACGCAACCATTCAGCTTGGAATGAGTCTTCGGTGCAAAATGAAGGATGGGTGACATCTTGAGAACTATCCCAACCAGAATCAAGGTGATGATATTTAATTTCTCCAACTTGAGTAGTGTAACAAGCTCCAGTATTTCCACCATCAAGCTCAGTAATGTAAGGCATGTATTGTAGAAACCCACTACCATAACCATGAGTTCTGAAAGCTGGCAAATCTGTAGTCCATGCCATACCCAAACCAAAACGCATATCAGAGGAAGTTACAAGACCAGTAGTCTGAAGCTCTTGATAAACCTCTGCCGTGATAATATTGTCGCCATTTACAAGAATCGAAGCAGGAAGATAGAAGCGATAAATGTTAGTTTCAAAACCAAACCCACTACCAACTTGGGTAGCTCCGGCGGTGACGATAGCTCCAAGATCACCATCAGGCCATGATCCATCAGTAAAGACACGGTTATAGTGAATCACCTCAATACCATTAACTCTAATTGTGCATCCTCCATCTGCAACATAAGTGCAGTATAATGCAGCACCACTGGTGATGGTAGAAGTATCTACGTTTAGAACATGGCGACAAAGATAAAGAGGATCTTTATCATTAGTATCACCTCCAAAATCAACTGTATCATCATCGGTTCCGGTGGATTCTCCGTATGAGAAAATTGAAGTATGGTCAGGCCACAATGAATCATCAAATCCTAACGTTTTCCAGTTAGCAGGTCGAGCTTCGCCATTAGCCAAGGAAAGAACTTTCCAACCTGCTTGAGCATTTAGGTTGAGGATGCTAGTTGAAGTTGATGGTGCTGGATCTTCACGCTCGTTGTCGTGGTTTCCAGTAACTCCCACGACTTTCTCTAAAGCAATAAGAGGGTCGAGGATAGCCATTGCAGAGGATACTTCTGCAAATGTTCCTACGTTATAACCGTTATCTCCAATAACCTCAACCAAGTCAGGGTTTCGTGCAACGACATAGTTACCAGTTTCGTTGTGATCTCTTTCCACTTCACCGAAGTCTCCTAGCATTACCACCTCATTTGCATAAGCGAGAGGAGGAAGAGTAGAAGAATTACCGTGATATTTAGCGGACACGTCTCCAGAAAAAGATACACCAGAAATCAAATGTCTAGTATATTCTTGTTGGTAGTTGATGGATTCAAGGCCAACAGAATCCCATTCGACAGGAAATGAAACAGTCCCTGTTGCATTATCACCTTTATCAATAACAAGAAAAAAGCTTCCGATTGTTCCTGTTTTAATAGTTAGTGAGATATCATCATCAGTAGTGACATCAATAATAAAAGTTTCAAAAATTTCAAGATCTAACTCAACCACCCCACTTGGAGTGGTAATAGTTTGCGCTCCTCTTCCAGAGCCACCCCCGCTAATATCAATTGCATCAATAAGTGCTTTTAGAGCAACACCTTGTGCCGCAGTAAGAGGCTTCGTGGCATCGTCGGTGGTGAGGTTGTTGATAAGATCCGCAGCTTCAAGGGCATCAATATTGTCGAACAGCGACTTAAGTGCAACACCTTGTGTCGCAGTAAGAGGCTTCGTGGCATCGTTGGTAGTAAGGTTGTTTACTAAATCCCCTTCTACTAGAGCATCGATACCTCCACCAGCATCAATAAGTGCTTTTAGAGCAACACCTTGTGCCGCAGTGAGGGGTTTTGTGGCATCATTAGTTGTGAGATTATCAACTAGATCATCAATTGAGATCTTATTAGTGAGATCTCCCAAGATAGGTAAACTTCCGTTAACAGGCATGTTTCTATTTAGTCTTAGTTTCTAGCAATACTAATTTGAATTGACATTAAATTCAACAATGAACCTGTCTCCAGCAGCAACTGTCAAAATAATTCCAGATTCAAGTTCAACTCTACCATTTTGTTCTGCTGCATAATTAATAGTCTCACCAGTTATAATAGGAGTAACAACCGAATCAGCATCTGTAAAGGTTGAATTGTCAGATTCCGCAGCTTTGATGTTAAAAGCAACAATAGTGCTGTCGGTGGTCCATGTAGTAGGACCAGTCAATTCTAATCTTTTTACCTCCAGACTCGTGGTTTCAGTAGCAGCATCCTCAACCGCAGCAACAAGAGTCGCCCAATTAGGAAACTCGGTTGAGGATGGGGGGTTGCTTGCTGAAAATGGACCTAAGCGATTACTCAATAATCCTCCTTGATCGTCTTTCAAAATTACAATTTCGAGTTCACCAGAAATGGTGTATCTCTTAGCGAATCTTCTGCTGGTAGCCATATGTATAATTAGGTTTACCCTTTGTTAGAATTTTCTAATCAAAGAAACGGAACTCGATTTTCTTTGAGTTCCTTCTCGCTACAAGTGAGAAAACGCCAACCTTTCTTTTTTGCATAATCTCTCGCAGCTTCCCACTTGGCCTTGTTAATTAGATACATTTTGGTTTCATAGATCAAGGTAGATCTCTTTTTACGTTTAGTAGCTTTAGGTCTGTTACCCTCCATAATAGCTTTGATTTCTTTGGAAGGTTTAATCTCAACTACCAACTTTCCATGGCTCTTTGTATCTAGAAATAAATCAGTCCAATACTGGCACACTCGCTTTTTGACTGGGTTGTAATACGGAATCCATAAGGTTTCACTACCCCATTTGATGATATTGGCCGACTTGTCAATTCTCCACATATATTCAAATTCTAGCTGAGATCTAAATTCGATAGGAGATTCATTCAACACCTTTTCGGGGTTTCTGGGCTTATAGATACCTTGATGATATTTAGGTTGCGGCTTTCTCCTCTTCATTATTCTTCTAGACTACAATCGTCTCCAGTTAAAGGATGGCAATTGAGAGCAGGGATACTCAATTCTTCAAATGAAATCGGAGTGAAATTAGGATTAAACAACTGAGGTCCAATATCATCACAAGTCTGAGCACCTAATCTCCAACTGATAGAGTCTACGAAATTTGTGTCACTTTCAGGTAAACTATCAACATTTCCTGAATTGATATCAAACACTTCAATTCCAGCTAAACGATTTCGGATTGTTTCAAAAATGTCATATAAGCCATCGAGTGTTCTATCCCAAGCATGACAAGAAACAAATTCATCGTGCCTATGGAAAATTTGTAAATTCAATGGAAGGTTAGGAGGTCCGTTGTCTGGTTCGGTTGTAGTATCAACATCAACAACTACAAAACTTCTATTATCCCCGCTCTCAACCATCTCATAAATAAGATAATCGTCATTCACCAACACACCATCGCTTTCCAACTGGCCTTGAATATCGTCAAGAGTAAGACTTAGAGAGGTATCCTCTACAAAATTATCTTGTTCCGTAGAGAACACATAGGGAGCTAGTGGCTCTACGTCAACCGAAATATAGTTGCTCTCTGCATCCAAGGTGGAAACAAAACGCCCCACGATTCTCTTACTAAAATCATTTAAGATTTCATAAATCTTGAAGATACTATCATTAACAACCGCATCACTGTTAAGTTCATCGGGTTGAATGACTACACTAGTCAATGGATAAACCAAGTCACCTTCTGCTAAGATAGTAGTGGTAAATTGATATTCAATTTCACGCTTAACTTTCCCTCCTTCGACGGTCATCAAAGAAGTCTCGTATCTAACAAGAGAATTAAGATCACTTCTTTCGTTTGAGTAGATCTCCAAACCATTAAATGCATACTTCTTTAAGCGAGTGTGAGATGCAATCCACACAAATCCCTCTTGAGTAGTGTCGATTTTGATTTTATCAGCTTGCGGAATGCCATGATTTATGACTTGATCTCGAAAAATTAATTGAGTTGGAGTCAGTTGAAAGACTTCCCCTTTTAAGATATCAACTGCAACGGCATCTGCCAATTCCACATTACCTTCGAATGATAAAAAGTCATTGTATTGCTTCAATACTTGACTACCTTGATCAAAAACATAGATCTGATCCCCGTCAACTAAAATTTGGGTAGGATCTTTGAACTTATACTCTGAGCTAGCAGAACCTAGCCCCCCAAAGTAAGTTAAGAATTCGAATGGATTTGAGTTGACATCTAACTTGAGGAGAAAATTGCCATCTAATACATAAAGATCATCACCTTGAAATGCTACATCTCTAATGTCAAAGAATCTACCGAATTGAGTTTGAATGAGAGTTTGTTGTAATACTCCTTTTTGAAACAGACTAATTTGAGTTTTATTAAAAGTGGCCTCTAAGGTATCTGATGTTCTAAATCCCAAATTATTATCTAGGTATTCGTCACAGTCAATTTCAGCTACAGGCAATACCGAATTATAGATTTTCGAAAAACCTTCCAAGTATTTGATATTAGTGTAGAGTTTATCGAATAACGGATTTACGTTTTCTGCAAAATAGAATTCATACGGAACACGAAGCTCATCAGACTGGTAAGGCAGACTGAAAGGACTGTCGATTGTTCTAAAAACCCCACCATCATAGACTTCTAAAGAAGTTAGAGGAATGTCGGCATCAATTTGAGTAAGAAGGCTCACTCATATATTTAGTCACCAACCCAAGAAGTTAAAGCCTCCATCTTTACCCCATGCAGATTCATGCGAAAACTGAGCAATATCTAATTGGCCTCTGTGCGCTTCTCTAGTTGCCGCCATGTCCGCTCTAACCTGTTGCATGACTCTCTCAGAAGATGGCGTGAATGCTGCTTGAGGAGCAAACATGGCCACCTCAGGATTAATATCAACTTCTCTAACTCCGTTAGTGTCCAGATTACTGAAAAATGAATCAACCATTGTTTCGATGGCTTCCACCCCATCAATTTGCGACATGGTTAATTCAGGGTGAATGTTCCCTAAAAATTGATCAATTTTTCCGATCTTCTCATTGTCAATATCAATTAGAGGAGAGGGGGCATCTGAGTTCCAAGCTTTGAGGAAGTCCGCTTTGATATCATTAAAAGTAATGAACTTCAAATACGGCTTCCCATCAGCAGTATATTCCCCCGTAAGAGTATCTGGAATTGTGGGGTCCACGTTTAGCCCTTAATAATAGTTTCCAACATTCCTTGAACCGCAGGATAAATTTCTTCTTCGATTGATTTCTCAATTGGATTGTCACCTGTGTCTTTGCATTGCTTACTGTTGCCATGCATCAATACATATGGACGATAGCCTTTATCATTATTCTTGCGAATAAGGTAGTAAGGATATTTGAAATCACCGTTATCATTAGGTTCGCCATATTGATCACGAGCTTCACCATTCTTACCAGCAACACACCAACGATCTGAAGCATCCCCAGCAACATCAAATTTCATAGATAGCCAATCTTTTTTCACTGTAGGATCTAATTCACAGACAGTTCCAATAGAATTCCATTTATAAAGACGCAAGCCATTCATTTCACGAATAAACGAGAAGCCTTCTGGCATATTGTAATCTGGATCTCCTTTACTTTTCTTGGAGTTATCCACATCCCCACTCTGTTCTGCCAAAGCCGTGTCAACTAAAGTTTCAAGTTTAGTATAGTCAATCTTGGAGCGAAGACTTTTTGGAACATCGTTGTCTCTGTTTCGGAACACCAACCAGTTTGTCAAGGTTCCCTTAATTTGAGATGCATCCTCAAACACTGGCCTAACAGTTAATCCATTGTAAAACTTATTGATCTTATTCGTCTTGGTATCGTCTCCTTTGGCTAGTTCGATGACCTTATCACGAACTTCACGATCCATCTTAAATACGAAAGGAAGAATTTCTTCAAAATCCTTCTCAGAGAGTTTCACCATTTCAGGGGCATCCCTCGCAGACTTTCTAACATTAAGTCTTTGTGAAGGAACCACTCCTCGACTTTTGTAATCATCAAAACGCTTCTGAATAAATTCTTCACCTAGTGAACCAAAAACATTAGACTCCACCAACTCATCAATACGTGATTGTAAGCTTTCTTGAAGAACTGTCTTTTTGAATTCTTCGAAAAATAGTTTAAAACGCTGCATAAAGGTAATTATGATACCTTAGACTCAAGTTTACTCAGAATCAATGATGGTCATGATTCTACCAAGGACGGGCTTCTTGAGAATTTTGATTGTATCCCCAATCATATTTCCCAGACTAAAGGGATCGTCAATATTGTTAGTGGTCGCAACCACCCACCAAAGGTTGTAGGTTCCGTAGAATTTTTTCGAGATATCAAATAAGGTATCTTGTGTTTGGATTTCATATTCAGCGAAATATGTAGGATTCATTCCCTCTGTTTCGATGTAAATCGTGTCAGTTAAATCGTAGTAATACTGACCGTTCTCATCCTGTTCTACTACAAAAAGATTTTCCATATTATTGTTACTGAGATTTGGTAACTCAGGCAAATCATTCTGTTTCTTCCTCATACCACTAATTAGGTATATGGGACAGTTCGAGGAAATATTCAACAAGTCAATTATCGAAGAAGAAAGTCGTGTTGTTAAAACACGAACCTTTTATCCTAGAAAAGTCAAACAGGCTGGAGGATTCTCTTCAAGCTTCATCAAATGTCTGGATGAGGAACTTGTTCGTTTGAAAGCCATCGACGAAACAATCACCGTTTCGCATATTTTGAAATCTCTTGACTTCGAAGTCAAGAGACAAAAAAAGCTCTAAGGGAGAACCCTTAGAGCTTGAAAAATATTAGGCTAGCCCGAAACTAAAGTGGTTGACATTTTTAATCGACCAAGATTAGGCGAATTGGCAATGTTTCCTGCCAAGTCATGCACTAATCTACCTTGCGGAACTCCGAGATCTTTTGCAATTTGTCGCATCTGATCCCTCGAAAAATTCTCAAGAAGTAAGTTCTTTACTTTAGTGGTAGAAAGGGTATTTAGTGGTTTTGGTTTGTTTTTGATAGCTGTCATAGCGAGGCTACTATAACAAACCAAAACCAGTTTTCAACTTACATATTCAACAACCAATCTAATTCTGCTTGGCTTTGTTGTTGTAGCTGTGAAGACCCTCCAAAATAGATTGACAAATTCACTGTGTTATTATTGGCAGGTAATGAAGTGTGTTCTCTTCGATAATCAGTTTTTCCAGTAATTTTCTCAGATTCAATTTCACGAGGCTTCATTACATCATCAAATTTAGGAGCTGTAAGATTGAAATAGTCTTCCACCAAATTGTGATGTAATGGAAACAGAGCCATATTGAAAGCATCCACTCTATCATCATAGACACTATTATTCTCCCTCGCCCATTTACCATTACCAGAACCAATACCCTCATGACGAATGAAGGTATCCATTTCCTCAACTAAAGTCTGTGACCTGATAGTGAGAGCTTTGACTCGAACCTTATCGAGTTTCCTGTTGTTCATGAAGTGACGAACGTTGGAGATGATAATCTTTTTCGTATTATGGTGATTAGTAACTCCATACTGATTGTTCTTCTTCATAGCTTTTCTCGCCTTTTTATCATGATGATAGCGAACCATCTTAGGATACTTATGCGAGTTCTTGAGTAATGAAATGAGTTCACCACCTCCTTTACCATTGTTCTCGATTGTGGCATAACACTGATTGTAACGGTTGAATATGTCAACACATACTAGGGCAAAATCTTCAACTAAAATTGTGTTACAGGCATATTCTGCAACTTGACGAATGTTATACAAATCGGTAATATCGAGAACCTGAATAGTAGAAGAGCATTCTCCGACACCTTCAGCAACATCGACACCAGCAGAGTAAATTCTATTTGGTTTTGCATGTTCCCAAATCTTCAATGAATGATCCTCTTCATCATTAGTGTCAGTCAAGTCTTTATTTTGAGTGAACAATGGAGGTAGGGTATCGGCTTCAACTTCCTTCTTCGAGGTGTTCTCATACATTCTAGTGAGCTTGGAACCCATGCTGAACGATCCCCCGAACTCCACATAAAATGCGTGTTCAGAACCCATTTCAATAACCTTCTTGTCAAACCAAGCTTGGTCTCTGTTAGGATGATCACTCCAAAGAATTTCAAAGTGCTTGTAGTCGGTTCGTTCTGGCTGATCTCGCGCTAAGAAGAAATACTCGGCAAAAACATTGTTCATACCATACGGTGTTGAAATCAAAATACAAAACGAATTTTTACCCGCCGCATCAAGTGTTGGTGTAAGAGACTGCATAATCTCTTTGTCGAGACCAGTTTGTCCATTAGCGTTAATGAATGCCGCCTCATCAATAATCAAGCTTGTAATAGTAGAACCACGAAAAGCAGTAGATGAAGTTGAAGTAATTCTACAGAGACATTTGTTGTCAAGTTCGATAACACTTTCGTTAAACTTCATAACGAAAGGTTTCATAAAGAATGGTAGCTCTTCAAATGATTCCTGAACTTTTTTCAAGTTCAATTTAGCTAATTCGTATTTGTTACCAAGCAATCCAATTTGCTGGATACCATCAGAGAAAATAAGTTTCCACAAAATGAAAAGAACAACCATAGTTGTCTTTGATGTCTGTCTGGAAGCGTTAAGAACCACACGGTTGTTGTCTTGGAAGAATTGCAAAGCCTCACGCTGAATAGGCCACAGCTTCATCAATTCCTTCTGTGTTCCCCCTACGAGAATAGTGTAGTAGTTCTCCGCAAAATATTCAATCGACTCTTTACATCGCTGAAATTCAATAATATGCTCAGGTCTAATCTCCATAACTGAACCTTTTTGAAGTAGGTTCTCGTTACCGAGATATAAATTTTTCGTGATGATTTTAGCATCAGGGATCTGGCTTTTACCCCATAGTCTAGTGTCGTCCATGAAAATAATTAGGAATTTTCCCAACTAAAACAAGAAAAACTTACTATACCATCTCAGCCCAAACTTTCTGTATCCCCAATTCTTTGACTGCGGCAAAGCGATGATTCATATCAGTAAGAGTGTAAACACCTACATCTTCCTCCTCGATGATTTGATCAATCTTTTTAACAAATGCGTTCAATTGTTCGATGTATTTAATCGCTTCTGATAGCTGGGCAGCGTCTTCTGGCTCGTCTTCGTCAAAGTAATTTTCTGTATCCCACTCGAAGTCCCATTGATTGATCGAGCTTTCCAAAGTGGTGTCAAAAAAGGTTTCGAACAGTTCTACAAATTCATAAAAGTCAACTACATCAACGCCAGAATCACCTTCAATATCATAGTCCATATCCATTTCAATAAGCCAATCGATATCCTCAGAGAATTTTTCTAAAACTTCTCTTCTAGACAAAGTAGGATCGGCCTGAACAGGGAAAGATTCCAGTGCTCCTCCCTCCCTGATATAGTCCACATAAGCATCAATATGTTCCTGATAGAATGAATTTTCAGGAGTGTGTTCAATTTGGGATACTTCAATAACTTGATTATCTCCATTACGATTTAGCTCATACAAAATTCCTGAAACTCGCTCATATCGATGGTGCTCATCAGGAGTGACTACCGTGATTGGATTTTCATCATCTGAATAATCAACAGATTCCGTGAGGGTGGCTAAGAAGGTTTCGAACTTATTGTCCATATCCTTATTTATTCCTAGATTACTGGATAAAGTAATACACAAGGCTCTTGCTCTGCCTTGAACTCTTCCCACTCTTCCTCAGTCTTTCCCATTTGCTCTGCGGTCCATGTCGTGCTGTAAACATGTCCAGACCATTCAGTCATGGGCGCATATAACGAAAAGGGATCTACCCCCAATAGAGGACTGTGTGCATTCTCTTGACCATCCATTTGAACGATCACCTTCAGATCCTTAGGTAGCGTCTCTAATTCCTTTAACAATTCACCGACCGTAAGATAGGTCTCCTCCATTTTGATAAGATCATTATCAGGCTTGAGAATTATTGCGGTTTCTTCAGGTTTAGAAAGATGGCCCATACCGTTAAGTATGGGCCATCTTTAAGTTTTCAATCTATTTTAGGAATTGCTTTTGCACATCAGAAAGCTTGACTCCCATCTTTCGATATTTCGGTTTCACGGGCTTCCAGAGTAATTTCAATTCAGTCAACCCCATTTTTGCCAAGGTAGCCTTGGGAATTTGACCAAGAACATAGTTTGACTTTAAGTGATTAATTCTCTTGTCACAGGTAATCATGTTGTTCCAACAACTCGAAATTCCACAACCACAGGGACAATTACCAAGAGACGTAGGATAAACATGGTCGATGCTAAGTTCCTTGCGAGAAAGCTTACGACCAGTGTAACCACAAGTATGATCATCTCGTTCGTAAATCTTCTCCTTAGAAGGTTGTCCTGCATCAATTTTAGGGATACGATCATACCTTTTACAAACTACGATTGAAGGAACTTCAATAAGCTGGTCCACGGTTCCGACCGTATTCGCCCCTTCAGGAATATCTTTAGCAAGCCAAGATTCCCAATTATGAGGAACAAAAGTGTCAAAATTCCCATCTTCGGCCATCGTAGCTTCAATGGGAATGTAAGAGCCGTTAAACAACTTACCAAAGACATCTTCGATGTTGCTAGTTGCCCCGCATGGCATGTAGTTTTTGTTGAGTTTAAGGATCATATAATAGGCCAGTTTTTGGCGACGATTACATTAAACCAAAAAGAAGGTCAAAGGTCAAGGTAAAATACCAAACAATTTTTTTATGTCAGCAGCTTCTTCCTCCATCTGCAAATCCATGGTCGTTTTGCGATATTCAACAACTTCATAAATGTCCTCATCCACCAAACAATCATCACACTAACCCCCACGTTTAATATGACAGCCATTATCAAGCTGGATGACTTTGTAAATGTGAAATGGATTTATGTCGGCTAGTTTCTCGGTTTTCATACTGCTACTGGTGCTTTAATCGTAGGGGCTGGACTATAGTTGGTCAAGAATGAATCAGAATAAACCCACCCAAAAATACTTTCAAATCTTGGAGTATGAACTTCAGGGGGTTTTTCGGGCTTCCTTGAAAGTTGTTCCTTAACTTGATCCATGTGATCTACGTAAAGGTGGACATCTACAAAATGTCCGACCAACTCACCTTCTTCGAGTCCAGCCTCTTTAGCTAGTAAGTGGAGAAGCATACCATAAAATGCTGCATTGAAAGGAACTCCAAGGAACCAATCAGCGGATCGCTGCATCCATGTCAGATTCAATTTACCATCTAAGACATTGACTATAAAGCCAATATGACATGCAGGTAGAGCCGTATGTTTGAGGCCAAGAGGGTTCCATGCCAAACAAACCATTCTTCGGTCATCTGGATTAGTTTTGAGGGTTTCGACAATACTATGAAGTTGGTCAATCTTTTGACCATGATTGTATTCTCCCATGCTCATCTCATCGGTCACCACTAAATCCGTTGCTTCTGGATCATGGAACGCTCGCCATGATGCACCATAGATACAAGGTCCAAGATCATCTTCAGCCTTCATCTCAGCTTGGGTTTCTTCATCAGTCCCATAAGGAACTTTCTGAGGGTTACACCATTCATCCCAAATTCGACATCCTCGATCTTGATACCATTTTTTAGAAGTGATGCCTTTTATAAAGCCCTCAAGTTCAACCTTAAGCGTCTTGTATGCAACACGCTTGGTGGTTAATACAGGCAAGCCTAAAGACATGTCATGACGAATAGAGCGTGAGAACAAAGCTAACGTATCAGTGCCTGTTCGGTTCTCTTTCAGAACGCCTTCAGTGGCGATATCAGAAAGAATTTCCAAGTATTGTGTTTCAAAGTTTACTTTCATAAATTAATCAGATAACATCCCAAAAATTCCTTTAGGGATGGAGTAAAGAGACGAAGGGCTGTAACCTCGCTTGGATTTGTGGTCTGCATATTTTGATAGACTGCCATCAAATTCTGGTGGAATGTAAGGACCAATATCATTACGAAAGCGGTCAGGAAACCCTGAAGTAATTTCTCGAATTCTAACAATATCAACCTCATCTTTGGGATAGGGTAATTCATTTTTAAGCTCCTCCAATTTAGGACATCTAGGGTGAACGTCATGAGAAAAGTGATGCCACCACAAATGAGAAACAACTACAGTTCTCTCGTTTGTGTTGGTGATGTTTGCTACTTCTTTAAGTAGCTGGTCAATTTCAGTTTCAGAATATGTCAGCATTTTTATGTTGGGGTGTTCTCGTTACAGGAGAGACTGACATTGCTGTTTTGGTTGTCAAGAGGTTTCTCAAGAAAAAATCCTAGAGATTTCAGAAAATCCATAGCTTGGTCTGGTAGAAGTAGTAATTTGGAATCTCGTTTTTGAGGTTTCATCCTCTATGGATATTCTAAACTTGCTCTACTGTCAACCCCTAAACACAAAAAAGACGAGCTTATGCTCGTCTTTTTTGGTAAGTTGTTGTTACTTAAACTCTTAGAATACTTCTTGGAAGTTTTGGTCGAGTCTAAGAAGGTTGAGATTAAGCTTGATTTGGTTAACGATACCAGTAATAGTGATCGCAATATCAGCAACAAGACAGCCGTCTTGTTGTGTCGCCAAGGTATTCTTACTCAAACTCACGTTGAAATCTTCAATTGCTCCGTTGTTAAGCAGAGTGTTGAGATAAAGTTCAATGTTGTTCTTGAAACGAATACGAGTTTGAAGATTGTTTTGTTCAAACAAGAAAGGTCTGAGGGCAGCTTGGAGATTTTTCTCAAGCCACACAAGGAGTCTTCTTGCAGAGTTCTCTTTAAGTTGGTGATTGTCATTCTTAAGAAGAGTTCTATCAGCGAATCTAAGGAACCCATCGTAGTTACGATCAAAGAAGACTGCATTGTTCTGAATTTTGAACAAGTAATCTCTGTCGCGTTGAACTGGATCGATTGCAATGTCTACTACATTTCGGATAAGACCTTTCTGAACTCCAGCAGCAGCCAACCACGGGAAGGCTGTTTGTGAGAATAAAGCAGCAGTCACCGCAGAGCTTGGAATCCAGACAGGAGAAGCACTGTAGACGTTGCTTGACTTATACCATTGTGCATCAATAGTAGTAAGTGAGTTACTAATACCCTTTGTAAGGTTCTTTAAAGGCCAGTAAACATCAGTTTGGAAAACCCCCTGATTTTTACATTTGGTCTTAGAATCATAAACTTTGCAGTCACGACCATTTACCAAAATGTGTCTTAAAGGATCTGCAATGTGCAAGTGGTGGTGTCCTCCATTACAAACACGAGTTTTTTCAGTGAAGGTAAAAAATGCATCGTAAATCTGTCTCCAGTTAATACGCATGTTTCCCTTCTCAGAACCTTCAGGAACTGTTCTACCTAAATCCCCTACAACGTCAAGAAAAACTTTGTCATTAAAACAAAAAGAGTTATCACGTTGGTCTCCAGTAAGCCATGAATCACGATCTTGCTTTACAGTATTCCAAATTGTTCCGAGTCCACCTTCAATCGAAAGATCGAGGTTTACACGTTCTGGGTTATCAACTGTGCAAAGAGCATTTCTAAGCTTCTTAGGAATGTTACCAACGTCACATGCAGCACTCACTTGTTTAGGAGTGAATTTACTAACAGAATACATTCCATCAGCTTGTCCATTGAATACTGTAGCAGTAAGAGAAAGGAAGCTAGGATCTAATCCAGCAAGACTACCTCTCCACATTCTAACATTTTTGATTTTCTGACCATCAGTTCCTTCGTAAGTATCTTTTGCAATATTTGGGTTAACCAAAACAGTCAATCTACTTGAATCACCTTCAACAACATCATCTAGGAAAATGTTCTTTTGGAAGCCTCCTTCAGTAATAGTCTTTTCGATTTCAGAAACTGAACCAGTATGGGTTTCCACAACACTAGGAACTAGCTTGTTAGAGCCATTTTGGACATCTTTACGAAGTCTCCACAATGTAACAGTTAAGAAGTTCTTATGATCTGGATCAGCCCACGAACCGTTGATATTCTGTTCAGAAAGTGCTGCAAGTGCTTGTGAAACACTTGGAACAGGCTCTCCAAATGGAGCTTCAAGGTTGAAATCATAAGTGTCAGTTGAGAGATCATCCCAAATTACTTGACCAGTCGTAGAAAGACTTGTTTGAATATTTGTGACAGCGTTCCAGTCTGTTGCAGGATCGCCATCAGTATTATCGGTTACTGTGATATAGAACCCTTCGCGAGCATCACTGGTTTTGGAACGACCGCTATCTAGAACGATAAGACCAACCTTACCAAATTCAACGGGATCGAATGCATTAACAGTTTTATCGAAGTTAGTGTAGCTATCAGACCAGTCGATGAGACCACATTGAATACTATCATATCCCTTTTCGTCAAGATCAACACGAACAGGCTCACCAAGCACATACCCTTCACAATCACTTAAAACTGTGATAGAGTCTAAACGAGAAACATCAAATTCACAAGGATCTTCAAATGCATTGATTATTGAAAGATATTGATTATTAGTTAAAAAGATTCCGGTCGGAAGTCCAATAACAAATTCATCTTCCAAATCACCCATAGACACATTAGGAAAACTAGAACCGATATACTCCCACTCAAAGGGTTCTCCTGTTGCAAGAACTGGTGTATAAGAAATCTTATCAGCTTGTTGTTCTGGAAGATTCGGACCGCCCCCAATGATTGGAGGATCTGTAACTTCAATTAAACGATATTCATACTCAGTGAATCCTTGACGATTGCCTGAGTCATCAACTTTGATAAATCCATCAGCATTTGCAGTAAATGCAGGTTGAATTAAAGGATCTAAATCTGCTAACAAAATTGCATTTGAACTATCAACTGGACCTGAAAGTGTGGCGTATTCGATTTGCGAAATGCCGCCACCCCCGATTGCCGTAAAATTAATTGGTGCTATTGCATTAGGAAAAGGTGTGCAAGCGGCGACTAGAGTAGTATATTCAGTTAAACTTAAACTTTTACCTTCCTCTAGGTTATTGGCAAATGGCTCGACATTACTTAAAGGTCCGAAATCAACAGCAGGGATAAAAGTGTTGGCTTTATAACCGACAATAGTTTCGGTAGAGTTATCATCTTCCAATGCAGGATAAAGCAACACAGAGTAATCTTCTCCTACATCAAAACCTTCTTCAGGTCCATAAGGAAGTTTAACAAATACTAAGTTTGCTCCTGACTCGATGATTCTCTTTGCTGATTCGAAAGCATAGATCTGTTCAGTTCTTGATGGATCAGGCTCACCAAATAGGGAGATAAATTCTGGGAGACTTCTAAGAACGAAAGGCTCATTAGCTACACCTTCCGAAGTGAAGCCTAAGCAGAGAACGTTGTATCCTTCTGGGATTAAAGGTCTCGCATCAAAATTCTCATTGATGATGATCGCTGGTGAGATTGGCTGTGACATAACCTTAATTACCCAATCCACTATATGATTTTTATTTGGGGTCGCACCCTAATTAATAAATATGAATGAGATTTCAAAGACTTATAATCTTCGTGAAGGTGAAAGACAGTTCAGAAAGCACGGCTTCTCTCGCCAAAATTTTCTGAAGCCTGTTAAGATTGGACCAGAACCTTTCAGCACACAGATCTTAAGAGGTCTTCACTACATCAGCACCACTTCCCTACCAGCGTTAACTAGAGATGCTAAAGACGTTCCTTATCAGGGAAGTGTTTTGAAGGAAATGGGGCAACTACAATTTGGTAATGAAACTTCTATCTCCTTCAGAACCCCTGCCGACTTTATGGCTTACAATGCTCTTCAGCAATGGTCATTCGAACTAGGCAATCCTCTTGATGGATCTTCTAAATATTGTGTTGGAGATGATTCAACTATCCAATATGTGGTAACTGATAAAGCTAACCGTATTGTTAGAGCCGTCGAATTTATTGGCGTATTCCCTAGTAGTGTTGGTGAAGTTGCATATGACAACACTTCTGATGATATCACCACCTTCGATGTCACTTTCACATACAACTACTGGAGAGCACTTCCACTAGAAGGAATCGACCTTGACCAATTTTCTTCCAATAGCAATGATTCGGATTCAGCACAAACTAACAGTTCTGTTATTTTCGACGAATACGAAGCTCTCATCGCAGAGAAGGATGCACAAACAAGCATCGACTGCTAAACCATTCAAATAAAAAAAGGGCGAGGATTAATTTCCTCGCCCTGTTTTGTTATACTAGAGACCGTTTAAGTTTAGTCTGTCCGCCATCCTCGAAGAGATATTCTTCTAACCATTCAGGGACAGTTTTGTTGTCCATGGAGAATAAAGCATCCTCGTAACGGTCTTGGATATACACTAGCAGATTATTACCTTCGTTACATTCAGGCTTTTTCTTAGTTCTGGCCCTATAATCTTCGAATAAATTATGGCCGTTTATGAGACACAACCAACTAGCTATACTCTTCTTCTTCATTTCCTTTTTTGTCTTTTTGCCAACTCCCCATTTTCCTTGATTCTTTCCAATCACATGTTTTTTGAAGAAACTATCAAAATCCATATAGTAGATGTCAGTTTCGTTCTCACATAAAAAGCATTCCATATCTTCATCCCAGATAACCTCAGTAGGGTGTTCTGTATGAATAGTCTTCCATGTTTCTGCTAGAACTTCGTCAATGTATTTCTGTCTGTTTTTATTTTTCCGCATTTTCGTCTGTAGGTGTTTTATCAATCTGCCTTTCGGTATAGATCGAAATGTAAAGTTCACCGATAAAAGGATAGTCCTTTACGGTGATTCCGAGAAGCCTTCCGCTTCCGCTACTACTTTTATGGAACACCAGCTTCATCGGGTCAATACCGCATTTCAAAAAAATTTGATCAATTTGCCTTCTCAGTTCAGGTAAATTGTTGGTTTTATAAAAATTATTGACCGATTTACGGAGTTCGGTTCTAATTTTTTTAACATTTTTCCCGTATTTCATCTGAAATGTGAATAAGTCCTCACGTTCCAGCTTGCGACAATCCATGCATTGAAATCTTCTCTTGACTTTTTTTGGTGATCCTTCAAGCTCAAGCCTCTGTTTGAATTGCTTTTGAGAGAGCCATTTGGCATTCCCGCAGTCTTTACAAGGAATGTGGCGATTTGGCATTTTAGATATAGTGGATGTAGTGTGAGCTAAAAATTGCGAAAAGTTCTAGCAACTCGGTTCGATTATCTTCTTTTTTCACCGCAGGATCTTCGACACTTTCTCTAATACCCTTTGCCAGTCCTTCAAGACGATCTGCCAGCCCTTCAGGGGATTTAGGAAACCTTTCTCCCGAAAGGACAAAATTACGTTGTCTCACCAACGATTGATCGCTAGGGTTTAGTCTACTAATCAAATCTTCAACACAAGGTTGAAAAGGTTTTACTCGTGGAGGTGGCTTTTCTCCAATAGGAATTGGTTCAAATGTATGCGGCCCCTGATATGTAGTCTTGCTAGTAATTCCTCTTGGGATACCCAAGTCCTTACCTTTGATTGCTTTTTCTAAGTCTTTATCCATCACTTCTTGAATTTTCTGTTTCTCCGATTGCGGTAAAATTGATAAACAGTTTGTTGTAACCGTTGCATTTTTTACATTTGAACCCTTGTGTCTCCAACCCAAAGTCGATGTTTTCAATAGATGAACAATGTCTACATCGAAGTTCTACAGGGATATCCCAAATTCGTTTTTCAATTCGTTCGCGTATCTCGGCCTGAAGTTCTTTTTTATCTTGGCGTAGTTTGACTACGAAAAATAGAATAGCTGAAATTGAAATCCCTAGAAGGGCCAGCTTAACCGCCACTGAACCTAATATGAATATCACGATCTTAACGAAAGTATAAATGGCAAATGTTAATAGTTGATTTTTGGTCATGCAATATGAAATTCTTTAAGAGTGAAGAAGCTATCCCACATCTCTCTTGTTTTATACAAGATTCCGTAGTTGTCTAATATCTTAGTTAGCTCCCAGTCCTGCTTTTTCTCTTTTGTTTCAATCTGCTTTCTAATGACAAATTGCTCTTTATCAGAAAGTGGCTTGAAATTCAGATCGATCAGACTACGAGTCTCTTCAATGATTTCCAATTGCTCTTCTGTAAGTTTCGAGGATTGTTCTTCCCAATCTTCTACAAGTTTTTTAGCCTTCTTCTCCCCGTAGCGATAGAGACCACGAATATTATCTGAAGCATCCCCTTTAATTGATTTCCAAAGAACAAAGTTCTCACGGGACACAGGAACAAAATCATCCCAATTTTCCAAGGAAAGAAACATTCTTTTCTGTGGACTGTATATGTGGCAGTCTTCGTCAATACACTGAAAGAAGTCATGATCAGAAGATACAATCAAACTATCGCCTTCTAAGTTATTCTTGAGGTAGTTAATGAGGTCATCTCCTTCTGAAGAAAGAGGGAATACGGAATGAAAACCGTAAGCATCTGCAATGTGTTTTGCATGTTTGCAGAGTAGATGAACTTTCTTTTTTTGTTCGTTATTGTCGATGGAGCCTCTATTAGCTTTATACAGGGGGTTGACAATTGTCCTCCAATTGATTGCTTCTGGATCTATTTTTCTATCCCACACTAGATAAATTTCTGTATCTGAGTCGTGATAATCAGCGGTGGCGTAATAGATATCAGCGAAGAATTTTTGAAGAGCAGTGACATCGTTTCCTTTATCATCTAATCTTCTTACGGCTCTTGGGTTGGTCTCTAAATACTTTTCCGTGTTACCAATACTACGATGTAGCATATTGTTGGCATCTACTAGGATGTTCTTCATGGTCCAACCCTACTACACCATTTTTCGCTTTTCAAGTTCTTGTAAAAGATGTTTCGCCTTCTAACTAGAAATATGGAAGAAAAACTGTTTATCATTTCGGAAGAGAAACTAACCAAACTTATTGAACTTCTAGACGAAGCTCCTCATAAATGGGCCGAATATCCTATTTTGATACTTCGTAATCTAGATATACTAGAAATTGATGATACTCCTAAAATGGAAATTCCTGCTATGGGACCAACTAACAATAAAGAAGAACTTCTTGAAGGTTAATCTATCAAAAGACGAGTGACCTCTTCTTTATGTTGTTCAAGCGTTACCACATCAGTATTCTCAGGTAAAGTGTAAACTACTCCTTTGAATGTTACCTCAGTATTAGCTGGCACTTGAAAGCGTTTTGGCTTCGAGAAATTCGATGAGATTTCTGGTTTTGTCGAGCCTCGATTTAAGCCGCAAGATGTAAGAACCATCAGGACTATGATCGGGAGAACCATGTGCTTCGCTAATTTTAGAAATGAGTTTTTCTTCTTCTTCATAAAGGTCAATAATTGTTCGGACGTTCGAATTAATTTCACGCGCCACTAGAAACTTCAATAAGTTATTGAAAATGCCTGTGATAGTAGCTGTCATATTTTTACTTAGTCATTTGATTCCACAACCTAAATATTTACATGAGCAACATCTGTAATCCCGTAGCCTTAGCTGAAGTAGTTGGACGCGAATATCTCGAATCCCAAATGCCTTCTAGGGATAGTTACAAGATTCGAAAAGTTTTTGATAACATTAAAAACATTAGCCATACTACTGGCAGTATCGACGATTCAGTTGCTAAAGTGGCAGAACTACACGGTCCATATAGAGGACCAAGCACGGAATTAGTCTCATTCGCCAAAAATCTCTTTGGAAGAGATCAAGGATTTCGAGAATCTATTTTGGAAATTGAAAACACGGTGATCGGTATTCAGAGATTAGTTAGAGATGTCAGCGAAATTGGCGATTTGGTCGGGGATATCACCCTACAGGATGTGTCAACTACTCTTCTGCGAGGTTACCTTAAGAATGTGGACATTCTCCTCCCTGATAACATCAGAAGTGCCATTACTGGTCAACTCAACCATCTCCCATTGTTTACTGAAGTATCAGAAGCACTAGGAACCATTTATTCCAATATCTTAATTCCTGATAACGCTATCAACATGGTTGATAATATCATCGGCAACGTATTGGACACTTCAGGACTGAGTAATGTGTTGGGGCAACACTCATGGATTAGGATGCTCCCTGAATATGCAGAAAACTTTCATGACAATGTTCGCCTGTTTCAAAGGCTTGGCTCTAGGGTGCTCCCTAAATGCACCTATGGTAAGATTTTCAATATCATGGACGAACCTCTTGCCCACCTTTACAATTTAGCACAAGATGCTTTTGGATTTTTGGACATTCTGGACAATCGCAAAAAATATCTTGGCATCCTCTTTCAGCAATACAGTGATCTAGTCAAAAAGATTAACAATCTATACCCAATATGCCACGAATATGCTGTCGGCAATAGTCCTATGCGAGTTTCAATTGGAACTGAGTTTACTGATGTTGACATTCTCGGAAATAAGATCACTAAAACACAAAACAACGCAAGCAATAATTCAAAACCTTCTCTTAGCTCTTCTTATGATCCTCTTGATGATCTTATTAGAAGTGAAAATGTATTTAAATCTGAGAGTCCGAGCTTTTTTTCTTTCGGAACCTTTAACAACGTTATCCAAGCAGAAGAAGCTAAACAAGCTACCCTTTTACAAGAATTAGAACAATTATAATATGCAACAATTAGGAAATTTTAGAGGGATCGTTTTCAAAAACGACGATCCAAACAGAACAGGTAAAATTAAAGTTTGGGTTCCCGCAGTCCATAAAGAGATATATCAAAAGGATATTGAAGAGATTGATGGTGTTGGCGGAAGCGCACAAGGTCTGATCGGAGATTACAGTAAAGCGGTCGTGGATAAAGTGTCCGACGATCTACCTTGGGCTGAGATTGCACAACCAATGATTGGCGGGGGCGGTTCTTCATATGCTCATGGAGGAACCCAAACCTTTGGTGATGGATATTCAGGCTATAATGGAACCATCACGACAAAACCTGATGGAACAGTAGATCCAGAAGAAGTTCGTTCTTATTTCATTGGTGCTATTAGAAATTCCCAACTTAATGGTAAGGTTCCTGCCGATGCTGCTGATTTTAATATTGATGGTTCTCCCGAAAGTTGGGCAAACTTCTTTGTATCATTAGGTGAGGTTGAGTCGAGTTTTAAAACAACAACTGTAGGGGATCTAAATCGTTCAGATATCCCTGAAGGTTCGCACGGTCTTTATCAATTATCCCCTGTTGACGGGACCAATACAAATTACAACCCATCTGGGGAGGCTTACACACTTGAACAAATTCGTGATCCAAAATTCAACATTGATGCAACTATTCGAATTTCCGAACATTTATTAAGCGGGGATTTATCGAACAATGTTATTGCTGGTGGTTCCAGTAAAGGGTTATCTAGATATTGGGGTCCGTTGAGAAGAGGTATTGTCAACCCTACTCCAGTTCCTGCTACAACACCACAACCGACCACAACCCAGCCCACTCAGTCACCAGCTAACGCATTCTCTCAAGGCAATGAAGATGCAATTTTTTCAACAAATTCAGGAACAAGAATTTTTAGTGGTTCGCGAAATGACATAAAAGCTAAACTCGGTAAATTTGAGTCTAGTGCTGGTGATCGCAAAATCTCTCTAGACTTCAATGCCGCCTCTAGTGGAGCTAAGGGGTTTGAGGTTCTAGTCCCTTCAGATGCATCCCCAGAAGAAATTCAAAGAGCAGAGGAATATCTACAACGTCTTGATGCCTTTTTCAGAAAGGGCAATATACCTAGACCAAACAGAGGTATAAAGAAAAAGAACTTCCCTTCATCGAATCCTGTAATCTTCACAGAACCATTTTTCTCAACAGATGTCCAAGCTATTAACTATTTCGTTCAAAACATTGGAGAGTATAATCAGCTTCTTCTAGATACCCTTGGCAAGATTCAGGGGGCAGTATTTATTGCCCCTCACGAAAACACAAGTATCCCGACCACAGTTGGTGGTGATAGAACTGGAGCAGATTTAAAATACAATGGTGAAACTATTGGTGAAAGGGAATTTGCGATGAGATACATCGTTCGTCCTTTAGCTAGCGGAAGTGTTGTTTCAACCTACGATGCCTTTGGTGCTGTAGGTAACAAACATCCAGAAGAAGCTCGTGACGAAGCCTTCTTAAAAGAGATCGGAGTTTCAGAAGATGACATCGAAAAAACTGTAGACTTTGGTAAAAATATTTTTGAAGCTGCGGAATTAGCAAGAACTAAACCAACTTCAGAAAATGTTGAAGCTGCGAATAAGCTCCGAGAAGAGCGTGATCTGTTTTGGGCAAATATCGAAATTGAAGAAAGTGATACAGCCAAGAAAGCCGAAAAACAATCTAAGTTGGATACCTACATTTCAGGAAATAACAAAGACTATTCGGCCAAACCCGAAAACAATAAAGCAAACCCTGTTTCATGTGCTATTGCCCATTCACCATACAATAATGTTTCTCATGGGTCTTTTTCAATTCCAGAGGTAGGAGCTAAAGTTTGGGTGTTTTTCGAAGGAGGTAATATCGATTATCCAGTAGTCTTTGCGAATAATCCTTCAGACCAAGATTATGCTGGAGTATATGATATTAGCTCCCCGTCTCCTGATTATCCCGAAACCAATGAAGGCGATGAATCTAATATCGTTAGAGGCAAAACTGTATTCACCCAAAGGGGTGGTTCTATGGAAATCGTAGATACCACTGGTAGAGAGAGGGTCAAACTCACATCTTTCCATGGAGGTTCGTATGATATGAACCAAATGGGAACTGCCGAATTTGCAGTAGGAGGCAAAACCAAATTAGTTAAAGGTGATGAATTTTCAACTATCAGAGGTGATGGTTCTTATTTCATTAAGGGTGATCGCGAAGTTATAGTAAAGGGGGATGTTTATCACAAATGTGGTAATGTCAAAGGTGACACAGATATCGCAAAACGAATCAAAGAACTTCATAAACCTATTCATGATAAACAACAATTGTTTGATCAGCAAAGAGCGGATGCTGGACACGAATTAGATAGTTCTCCTTTACAGAGTAAAGATGGAGAAAACACCAAATGTCCAATCTGTTCGGGAGAAAATAAGTTTCCCACTAGAACGACTACTCCAGCCACATTCAAGCCAGCCGTTTCAAATGGAACAGGTGGACAAGCTGAAACTTTGACTTCTGGAAAATCTGAAGTAACTGAGACCAGTGAAGATAAGGATTCTTGTGTCAATTGCCAAGGGACTGGTGTGTCGCCTTGGACAGCCGAAGGGAGTTACAAACGAGATCCTCGAAAAAAAGAAATCCCAGATGATATCAACAATGCTTCTGAGAAGATGTCTGAGTTGGAAAACCGTCTAAGTAGCGGAGGTAATATTACCAATTACATTACCAGATCACAAACTATCTTTATTGGATCTGAGATGAATGATCTTAATTCGATTCGTGTTGATCCTGTCGGTAAAAGGAAAATTATGGGACAGATGCCTTCTCCTTCAGGAAAAGGTGTATATCCTATGTTTAGCCCTACTCCACACGTTGAACCTGTAGCCACTAATAGTTTAGCTGGAGGGGATTACTCAATGATGGTCGCAAACAAATACTCTTTGTTTGTAGGGGCAAATGGTATCAGCCAAAAAACACTCGGAATGTATGAAATGCAAGGGCGTATTGTAACTCTTGCAGGAGATCAAGTTAACATTTCGTCGAATAATGAAGTATTGATCGATGGAGGTAAACTTCTAGAATTGACTGCGGACGTTATTTCTATCAAACCTAGAACAAACACTTTAGGTGGGAACGATTATAAAACCGTTGCTCTAGATTCTAGCGTAGCGGTGAGTTCTAATATGGTTGTTAAAGGAGGTATTCATAACGAAGGTGGAATGACCACACAACACATTACCGCACCATTGCAATACTCAGAAACCGAAACCACAAAAAGCACTTCAAATCTCATTGGCGGACTTCCAATTGGTATTGATTCTCAAGGAGGAACTGTGTATTCAGTTCCAACTCCTAATTTTGCTGATTCAGAGCACTCTCATATTTTTCCAACAATGTCTTCGACTCTTTTGGATACTAATGATGATGTTCGCAAATGCGGTTCTGCTGCGGCTGGAGCAGAACCAATTCTAGCTCCAGCGGTAGTTCATCAGAAATCTCGTTTAAGAGGAAAGCAAACTCCAATTCGTTATAGAGATCCTAACCTTTTCAAGTTGTTTGAAGATTGTAATGAAGCTAGTTCGAATTTCGACAAAATTACAGATCTCATCGCAGATCCAGACACAAATCTGGAAGATGTTTACGATCTATTAACAAGAGCATCTGATAGTGAACTATCAGTTACTAAGAATGCAGATTGCATCCCTTGTGATTAATCCTCATCATCCTCGTAGTCTTCCAGTTCAGACTCATCATCTGGACTGAGAAGCTGTAGGAGGCCAGACTCTTGTATGGCTTTTTGTTGACCGATTTCTTGGAAGCGTTTTTCGAGAGCAGTGTGGGTTAATGGATTAGGAGCGAAATGATAGAACATATCATTTCCCTCTAAATCATACCCAATAACCATGAAACAGCTAAAGAATTCTTGAAGGATATTGAACAGCACCTTCTTCTGTTCTAAGTTTTTTTTCTTGGACTCCAACGGGATATAAAATTTCTTCGTTAGGGCTTGATCTACTTCTCGGTAGTCTTGGGCTTTGAAGTCAACAGCTTCAAGGAACTTTTCAACTCCTTTTTGCTCTTCTTCGTTTAGCTCAAGTTGCTCGATCAGATTCTTCTCTTCGTTCTCCATTATTATACTTAGAGAACTTATTGAGGATTCCAAGTGAATTCAACTCCTGAACAATGACTTCAAACGAATGAGTGTTCAACTTCTTTCGTATTGGCTTGACGTATTGATCCCCGTCATATATCTCGAAGTAATCACTACCTAAACTCTCATACCCTTCATCGACATCTTTCGAGTTCTTGAAGAAGGTCAAGAAAACATTACCTCGACCCCCATCTATCAGGATGGTCCACATTCTGGAATCTGCTTCATTATAGCTTTGTGTAAGATAAGTGTAACGAACAAATTCGGTTTTAAATTCTTTGATAGTTGATTTGATATCTTGATTGTAGAAAGGCTTTTCATCAGGAAATACCTTGTCGAGGAATTTGTCAAAATCTATTTCCAAACTCTTAGGGTCATTACTACCTATAAGTTTATCAGCCTTATACCCCGAACCTCTTAAACGCTTGAGCATATAAGAGAGTCTGGTGATGTTGGAATCAATCTTTCCCATTATCTTGTTTTGATATATTCGAAACGCTTGTTACGAAGTGTGTCTAAATCAGTTTGTATTTTCGCTGCTAATTGTGATAGCACAATAAGAACATCTCCTATTTCATCTTCGAGGTCTGAAATAGTAGCTCTGCCTTCAGGGATTTTTACTAATGCCCCTTGGACTTCACCACACTCCTCTCCCAACTTGAGGCCAATCTCTCCTAAATTTTTCGATCCCCAATTATCGGTCGCGAATTTGAGTATTTCTTGTTCAGTTTGCATTTTTTGTTTTGGTTACGATGTAATGTTTTGTGTTGTTTTCACTCTCTTCTTTGAATCCTATCACCTTTTCATCTTCGGTCTCATAAAGTGTCGCATCAGACTTACCAAGAAAATGAAAAATATTCTTGATGAATCTACTATTTTCTGAAAAGTGTTCAATGAATGGTAACTTAGTGCTCACCGAGTTGGTCTTTTGGCTACCAACAGTTAAAAGCATTTCATCATCTTTGTTCTCAATAGTGACCGTATCCATATCGACTACATTACAGGCAGTTTTGATTTTAGAAATCAAATCTTTTTCAAGATCAATACCTTCCTTAAACGATTCCCTGATAGTTTCAAACTTCGTAGGATTCCAGAATGTCTTATCTCGTTTAGCTAGAAGTGGATCATACATCGTGAAAGTGAATTGGAAATCATCAGTCTTACACAAAATCTGATGATCTACTACTTTCAGCATGATACGTTCATCAGTCAGCATTTTAACAGCACTGAGAAGCTTCTGAGGGTCTTTGATGTAAATTACCTCTCCCTCATCTAAATTGTGATGAACGGGTGTGTGCTCCAAGTATAAAGCCAGTGTTCCATTTTCCTGCCTATTGGCGCAAAAAGTAACGAGCTTCCCCTCAATAAAATAGAGAGGGAAAAACTCGCACTTGGGAACGAAAGACTTTATGGATTCTAAAAAACCTCTTTCGAAGTCTTTTCGGTTTACCATAATCTTTTTACTCATTTACCTTTTTTATCAGTAGATGTCTGCTTATCAACTATTTTGTTAACTGTAGTTTCAATTGAAATCAACTTTCGCAAAATACTAGTAAGAATACTAGGAGGGAGCAAAGAGTTTCCTTCAAAAGAGGGAGCAACAGGAAACTGTTGTCGAGGAGCAACAAGCGGTTGGGCTTGTTGGGGTCGAGGGTTTCCAAAATTTCCCAAGTCCTCACCAAATCCATCATTAGGATTTGGTGAATATTGAGGTGCATTATGTCGCCCTTCTACTGGATGTGGAATATGTGATGCTGGAATTTCTCTTTCCGCATCAGGTCTACCGTGTTGGTTCAACTGAGTCAACATCTGTCTTTTATCAAGACGATTGGATTCAACCCCTCCATTTACGATAGGGGCTTTTTCCATTTGACTGTTCAATACTCTATCGAACCGATTGACACTATCGACCATCCCTGCTAGGATTTCTAGCTCTTCTGGTGTTTGCGACATATCAATTAATCATCATCCATGTTAAACTCTTCCATGATCTTATCGAATTCGAGATCTTCAGAGTCTTTTGGTTTAGCGTCTGCTTTGGATTTAGAAGTTTTTTTAGAATCATCAGAATCCCCATCGAACGACATCGGAATGTCATCACCATCTTCATCTTCGTCATCATCATCAAATCCAACTGTAGCTTCATTGCGAGCAAATCCACTCGCACTACCACCTACAGATACACCAAGGAGGCGAGTCTTGAGGATCTTATCAAGCTCCTCATCGGCACGAGGCTTCTCCATCATATCAAGAAGGTTAACTCCATTCTTTTTGTAGAGTTTTTCTGCGGCTTCAGGAGTGATTTTTTTGAAGTAATCATCTTTCTTACCGTGATAGATTTCGAACTTGAAATCTGGCCATGGGTCATCACCTTTTGTGATGGTCATTTTGATGGTAACACCAGTAGAATCTAAAGAGAACAACTGACGAAGTGTCACTTCGTTTTCAGGATCTTCCTTGAGTTCTTTGAGGAACTTGTTAAAGGGGGAGCCTGTTCTAGGCTTATCAGGAACAGGTTGTTTTGCACTGTAATCCCAAATCTTAAAGGTCTCTGCGGCACTCTCATCTGAAGAGTCACTGAGAACAAAGACGTTCACACGGCTTCTCTCTCTTGGATAGAGCAACTTGGCCAAATCTTCTTGGCCATTTCCCCAAAGCTCGATTTGAAACTTCTTCACAAAGTCTTGCTCACCATCCCAAAGAGACGAGGAGACACCAAGGGAGACGTTCTTATTGTCGATTGGAGATTGGAATGAGTTGAAATTATATGGTAGGTTTAGAATCCCACCTTCAACATCACGAAACATTCGGAACAGAACAGTTTTGGCTTTGTTACAGTCAAGCAATCTCTCATCACGAGTTTTTTTGCTTTGAATCTGATCTCCGATTTTCTCGGACTTTGCTTCTGCTTCTGCGAATAGTTTGTCTAGGTCTTCTGCTTTCATTATCTTAATTTAGTTTTGTTTGTTTTGGTATTTGGCCTAACATTGGATAGGTCCAAAAGGATTTGCCCAAGAATCATCTTGAGGTAAAATTGGTTGTGGTTGAGGAAATTGAGGAGGGTAATTAAATGGATGTCTTCGCGGCTCTTCTGGAGCAGGTTTTAGTCTTTCGGCTATCTTTTGAAAATTAGGTAAGTTTGTTTTCGTATTTCGTTTTACCACATTTTGAAGCTCTTCAATTAAGGTTTCCACCTCGTCTTCTGTCAGTTCAAATTGCTTACCTTTAATTACTAAATTGAAGGTCTTAGAAGCTGAAATTACAGTATTATTTTCTTCCTCTTTAGAGAACCATTCTGGCTCATGATATTCTGCTGAGGATGGTTGGTTAGTTGGTGTTCCACTCATACGTTTACAATATTACGAGGTAGATAGCTTTTCAATTTTTTCCTTCACTCCTTTGGAAATTTTTTTGTATTTAGGAGAAGCGTCATATCGCTGCTTGAAAAAGAATGGAGAGAAATCCCCTCCGCCTAAATACATACCCCATAGTTCAGGCTCACGATACAGCATCTTAAGTTTGGGATAGAAATCTGCATATGCAAACAAGGCATAACGACAAACATTATGCCCTTTAACATGCAACCAAAAGTGAGGCTGACACCCTGCTTCCTGATAAGTGAGATAATCCTTAGGGTGGATATTTTTCTCTTTACAGAATTTTCTAATGAAGTTGAATGACTCTACACAAAATTGAAGTGACTTAGGATTTGATAGATCGAGGCCATCTAAGATTTTACAATATTGGGTGTAATTGGTTAGGGCTTGAGATTTGGTGGCATACTCCTTGATCGGAATAAAGTCCTCTTCCTTGTGGAAGAATAAGGTGGCCTCAAAAAACAACTGCGTATTGATATCAGGATGTTTTTTGAACCACTTGGTTAAAAACAAATAATGTGGGTATCTTTCGTCATTCTCAAAGCCTTCAAACTTCTTCTTGGCTCTGAATGGTTTTCTTCTGAAAACTCTAGTGACATATAAATGTTCGTTGTAGAGTTCTTTTACAGCTTCAGGGACGTTGCTCATTTCTTGTTATTATCGACTACTTTCTTGAGTCTTCGTGATTTTGATACATTGGGGAAATTTCGGATAAATTGAATGATGAAGTTGTAACGATTGTATCCTGTATGATGTTCAATTAACATTTGTAAGTTTTCGTTTTCGATATACTCAATGAGAAAAGAAACTGGCGAATAGAACACTTTATTAAGAAGTGAAGTCAAAGTAACAATAAGAATGAAGTTCTTATTGTTTTCAGTGTCAGAAATACGCTCGTGGGAATTACGATCCGCATCATGTTGATCAAATAGGTTCATCCCCATAGTTAGAAGATGAACCTATCTTTTCAAGATAGTCAACAAACAGGGTGTCAAGCAATGATGATTTAAATCCCTTAGTATCAAATTTTCCTTCATGCACAAATTCAGCCACAACGTGTGAATTATAGAAGAATTGTTTTGAAGGGGCGTAACGTGTCGATACGTCATTGACATCTAAACGTGTAGCAGCTTCTTTAACAAGCTCATCATCAGCATAGATGGTTATGTGATCTTGGAGATATTTAACAATGGTAAAATCGGTTCCCATATAAGTGAACTGCTTACCGATAGCATACTTTTCAGTATCTAGCTGATAGCGAGGGTCATGTTTGGCTTCTTCGATTTTTTCTTTGATGCTATCTCCGAAACGTTGTTGATAACTAGCCAATAGGCTGTCGTAAGCTTTGGAGTCGATTTCAATAGTTCTAGTTGTTTTTGTCATATTTGTATTTTGTGTTAGTAAATTTGCGGAGAACACTGCCATATTGAGAGCATCAATATCATCATTATTGGTCTTGAATTCTTTAAAGGATACTCCTTCGAATATTGTGTTGGTGACACGATTATCAAATAACGTTTCTTCTATGAATTTAGAATACTTGCTTCTTTGATCAAAATACCCGTAGTCATCTACAATGGTATCGAATGGCGTTTTTCCTCTTAGTTTATTCATCTCCCATTAAGTTGCTAAAGTAATCTCCTGCTTCTTCCGTTTCATCTTCGAGAGGTTCAATAGCTATGTGTTGATCGTCATTCAGATTAGACTCAGAAATTCGCAGTGTCAATGGGTCAACGTTAAATCTTTTCGATTTGTTGACCGGACCAAAGCGACTCTTTCCTACGGTGAAGCCAAATTGATTGATCTCCTTCATATCATCTGTAGCATAAAGAAACCCGCAGAAGTCAGAACAAGTTGCAATACCAATTGAACTACCTAAATTTTCCATGCTAGGTTTTTCATTGTTATAACCCGCTCTATTAAGCTGGGATACCACAATGAAGGGGATGCCGTGATTGAATGAGAGTGCTCTAGTTTCAACGTAGAGACTAGATACTAGTAGGTCATGCCTAGTGAAGTTTCGACTGGACTTAAGAAGTTCGGGATAATCCACAAACACACAATCGAATTTAATATCTAAGTGTTTCTCCGCTCTCTTGATGAAAGCCGAGAGTCCTTGTGGAGTCAAGGAACCAGTTGCGAAATCTTTGATTAAAATGTCGCCGTAGCCTTTTTCCGTTGCAGAGCTTAGAAACTGGCCAATTTTTTCTGATTCTGTTTTGAGATCGTAGATTGCAATGTCTGCGAGTTCGGCCACAAAACGGTTAGCGTAGATGTATCTAGGCATCTCCAACGAGACAACTAAACAATTTTTACCTTGTTTTGATATATTACAAGCTAAGGATTTGATGAAATTGGATTTACCGATATTGGAAGCAGCACAAAAATTATACATTGCAGAACCAGAAGTGAGAAGCCCTCCTCCAATTTGTTCATCCAACCACGAAAACCCTGTAGAAATTCTGTTTTCATCATCATTGAGTTCTCTCAGATAATCTTCCCGTCCAGTCTTTTCAAACAACCTCAACCCAAGATCATCAACCATGTAGATAGACATAGCCTTCTCCATCTGTTCATAAACTTCGCCAATATCAAGAGGCTCATTAGCCATTCCCTTAGCGAAGCCATCATCAATCAAACCTTGAATAATACGCTGCCTAAAAAACTCTTCAGCAGAATTAAGCAAAATTTTAGTATCGAAATCCGATTTCTGAAAAGACTTATACCCCTTTAGGAATACACGAAATTTGTCTTTTTGTTCTTCTGTCTTCAGATATTTTTTAATCTCAGCAGGAGAAGGGACTTGTTCATATTTCAGATAAAATTCCTTAGCGATTTCCAAGGCAACGTAGTTACTTTCGTCTAAAATAGTCTTCTTAGAAACAAAGTCGATGATGGTGGGGCAGAAGATCTCACGATCTTTTCCGAAAATTGAAGAATAGGCTAAAGCCTTTTCGATGTATCCTAAATTGAGTTGTTCCATTTCCACAATGGTAACAGCCCGTTTTTACTCTTCAATGGGGCTGGAGGACATTTTAGCAATATTTGCTTTGATGGCATCCTCACGGTCTGAAACCCCTTGTAGGAGCTTGGTAACGCGCTGAATGGTATCTAGAGTTTCATCTGGGATTTGCTCAATAGCCTCATCGACATCCTTCTCTGTCACGATTTCAGAGGAAGTGATAACTCCGTTTGAATTTTTCGAACCTTCTACTAAAAATTTATCAGTAGTGGCAAGATTCATGTGAGTTGCAGTTCTTCGTCCTTCCATAAGATATTTCTGGTGTCCAAGTTCTGCCGCATACATTTCTCTTTTATTCCTAAGCTCACGCAGTTCGACCTGTTCAGGATCTTCGGACGGCACGTAGTTATCATCTGCCTCTTTTTGTAGTTTAGTCCATTCCTTTTTGGCTTTTCTTCCAGCGAAAAAGTATTTGATCTTTTCAAGCCACGTTTTTTCCCTTTGCATTTCTCCAAAGGTTTCATTCATTTCTTTGGTAGCTTTTCGATTTTTCTCCTTGGATTCTTTTGAAGTCTCCAGCCAATCATGCGGTTCCGTCAAAGCCTTTTCTGTAAAATCTTCATTGCGGTCTAATTGTTTTTTGATGCTTTCCGTGTTAGTTTCTGGGAATTCTGGCGATATTACCGAGCCTTTATAATGAAACACCCCACGAATCTGAAGTCTGTCATTTACACCCTTTCTAGCTAGATAGGGGTAGAACACCTTTCCCGCTTTATAAAGCGGGTCCATTACAATACCTCCTTTGATGAAGGTCTTAATTTCGTGCGGAGTGAGTGTGTCCAATTCTCTTGGAAGATGGACGTATAAGCTACCAGCCTCAACTGCCGTTTTTTGGTCTCCATTAACTAGTAGCGACACGGGACCATTGAGAAAAACGGTCTGTCCCATTTCTTTGGATACGTCTAACAACATTTCGTAGAGATCAACATCTCTATACTTCATCTTTACATCTTCGCTCATAATCTTCTAAAATTTCTATTTTTTGATTGCACTCTTCTTCAAACTTATCAAGTATAACATTGTGGCTCTGTAGTGCATCATCACAGAATACTCCATCACGTTGAGCCTGATTGAACTTATCAATAAACTCTTCGCGTTTTTGGTCGTATTCAATCTCTTTTAGGGTTCGAGAATCCTTTTCCCCGAACCCTAAAGAGGTCTTCAAATTATTCCACAACTTCTTCATCTTCAAAATCGATAGCTACTGGATCACCTTTTAAGCTACCCAAAGAGTAACGATCTTTAATTGCTTGTTGGAATGATTCATCAGCCAGAATAGGTTCCCAGAATTCAGCACTATCTTCAAAGTCCTTCTTTCTAAGTTTGGTATCTCCGCCATCTTTAGAATACCAGCCACTAGAAGGCATTGTTACATGGCCAGTAGCACGAGCAATTTCAATTAGGCCAGAGTATCTGTGAAGCCCACCTTCGAAGGTAACCTTGACAGGAAATCTAGACTTCTCTTTGGTAAGTCTGCTTTTGTGGACACCAACCATAAAGTTGTTTCCAATAAAATCTTTACCATCTTTTTCTTGTTGCTTCCCGATAACCCAGATATTGTTTGGTGAATACTCCATACCTTTACCACCAGCGATAACAGTTTTAGAATACATTTCTTGTGTTTCATAAGTTTTTCCGATAGCCACTAATGGAATCTTTTTCACATTGAGGTGAGGGTTGACAATCCTCCAGAACGAGCCAATCTCTTTAGCTCTAGTCATATCGACGGTTCCTTTGCCATCTAAGGCATCTTGAGCCTCTTTCTTGGAAGCAATCTGACCCAATGAGTCAATCCCGATAAAAATCTTCTCACCATCCTCAATAGAGTCTAATGTCGCTGAAATATCATGTTTCAGTTGTTCTAAGTTGATCAGTGGTTTGTGTAGGACTCTTTCAGGGTCAATCCCTACTGATTCAAAAGTATCTTTATTGGAGCCAAATTCACAGTCATAGAAACAAAAGATGGAATCAGGGACTTCATCAAGATACTGTTTGGCCAAGATCAGCATAAACAAAGTCTTGAAAGTTTTTGAATCTCCTGCAATTAAGAGAGAACCACGGGAGAATCCCCCATCCTTAACTCTAGCGGAGAGAGCTATATCTAACACAGGAATTCCTGTTGAATAGAATTCCTCAACGAAGAATTTGGAATTAGAGATGGTGTCAGCACCTGTGATGGTGTTGACTTTTTTAAGGCGATCTAAAAAGCTTGACATGTGGTTATACTAACAAACACTTTCGAGTATTCAAATTTTGAATAGTTTAAGATGTGATATTTGTGATCTTACCTTCTTCAACCTTTTCTTCAGGCTTCTTCTCTGCCCCAATTTCCCCCGCATACAATTTTACAATATACTCATTGAACTGATCGGTCACATCTTGATATTGTGTTGCATCGTATCTAACCTTGAATCCTTCTTCTGGTTCCTTGAGAAGAGCTAGATACACTAACGGTAGTAGATTGATTTGTAGCTTTCGTTTTCCATCTTTTCCTTGATCGAAAAAGGCTTGAACTACTCTAGGATCTTTAACCATCCATGCATCGATTTTATCATTCCCATTTTTGATAGTGTCGGTTACTTCTGTAACGATGATTGCTCCTGATTTTTCAAATATTCTAATAGACATTACGATGGTAATTAAAGCCCAAAATGTCCTTATCAAGTTCTAACCAAAAACTTCTTCGAAAGAATTTTCAGTGACGTATGTCTCTCTAAGTTCCATCAGCAATATACCCATTAGATTGACTCCTTCTCCAGAACCCACGCCCCACAGTTCATCATAAGGCGAGTCCTCTACAATTAGACCTTGTGTCTCTAGTAGTTTTTTTCGTATATCGATATGTTGATCAAATTTCATTCGAATCGCAGTTCTCATAAAATTGATACGTTCTTGTAGTGGTTTCTTATTAGAGAACGTTCTAGCTAATGTTTTAGCTTCTTTGGGTGATTTTGAAATTCTCACTTCCTCGTGTTCCTTTTCATAGTCACATTTTAATGCTTGATACAAATGCTCAGATGTTGGGTATTTTTTACCTTTGAATTCTATAACGGCTGGATAGAAATTACTCAACCAGAAGTTGCCTGTTTTTTTGGCCCAAAATTTTGTCATAACACAAAAATACCACGGATTATGTGAAATACAATCCGTGGTATTGAGATTTAGTTTATTTTATTTTGACTTCTTTGTAGTCTTTTTCTTGGCGGTCTTCTTTTTCTTCTCCTTAGGAGCTTCCTCCGCCTTCTCATCCTCTTTAGGATCTTCGTCTTGCTCCTCTTTAGGAATTTCTTCACGAAGATTATCACGCTTCTCTTCTTGTTCAGGAGTGATTTCCTTACCCTGTGATTCGAGAAGATTAAGATCCTTCACTGGAACTTCATTTTCAATCACTTCGCCATTATGCTCGATGATCAATGCTTCTGTCTCATTTACAATAGGAGGAATTTCCTCCGTTGATTCCTGTTCTACTACCTGAGGTGGCACTTCCTCAGAATCGACCTGTTCAGGATCGGTGAATTTACGAGATTCTTCAATTCCAAATTCATCAACAACCACAAAGTCTGTGAAGACTGTATCAGTTTTTTCAAGAGTGGAGATATCTTCATATTCAAAACCATCTTCAGTAATTTTTACTACCTTGTATTTCCCACCAAGATCTTTGTCAACTTGCACTTTGTTCTTTTTCATAGTTACTACTATTTATCCAAACAGATCGTCAAAATCTACTTCTTCGTCATGCTTAAGATTAGGAAATATCCAACCAACTGTATCAAATAATTGCTTGGCAACAGCCAGATACATCTTCTCCCATTGCTTTTCGTAATCAATTTCCAAGCCAAACTCTTTAGGTAGAACTCCATTATTACCTGCTATCGATTCGATACCATACTCGTTAGGCTTGACGTAACACCATAAAGCTTTAACACCTCCTTGGTGGAGTTGATATCTACCTTTCAACTCCAGATCTTCAATGATTCGATTATGGAAGATGCAAGACTTCACTTGAGCAGGACAACGACTACCCGCTTCAAAACGACCACGGAAGCCTTCAGTGACTACTGTAGATCCAGTATTATTAACTCTCGAACCTCCATGTTCATAAAGAGAAAGGTTGTTGGCTTTCTGTCTTTTAGAAACTTCAGAGAAATCAGATTCAAAAAACTTCTGTTTGTGTTTTCCCAAAATATCGCATAAGTGGGATCTATTGAGTTTATGGCCCATCTCCAAATATTTCGAAAGAGTCTCAAAATAGAGTTCATTGAACATATCCTTAACCATAGGCGAGTATTCAGACTTCACCACCTTAAGGCCAGTGTATTTCATTCTCTCATCTTCAGGAAGATCAAAACCTTCGTTATTGACAACGTGATATGCATATTGCTTCTTAGCAAAGAACAATGCAGTCGTTGCCGCCTTTTCTCTACCAAAGTTATATGCGGGGTTGTTACAACGCAATTCAGTTTTAGCCCATTCATTAACTCGACTATTCAAAAGCTTGCCATACAATTCTGAAATCTTCTTACCAAATTCAGTCAGCTTGTTATCTTCAAACATCTTCTTACCAGCCTTCTCTGAAATCTCAGTAAAACTAACAAAGATGGAGTCGGTATCTCCTCCAAATACGACATCATTCTCAACCCCGAATTTTTCTCTAGAAAATCCATTGGCAGTTTCGATAGCTTTTTTAATTGCCCCCTGTCCTGTCAAAGTAATAGATCTAGCAATATCTAAATCGTAGAGAGGGGAAGATGCCGCTGAAATGATTCCATAACAACTGTTCAAGAAAATCTTAGTGATGGCAGCGCGTCTTGCATAGATAGCAGCCTTCTCTTTATCTCCAACCTTGAGAGCTTCTTTAGATAAACGTGAGAACTCGCTTTTGTTATTGAACTGCTTTCGAACGAATGCGTTAACCACTCCATCTTTATTTTGATCAAAGATTACATTGGCGCAAGATATGCAATAGTTTTTTTGGCTCAATTCTTCTAAGAACTTATCTTTCCGAACCTTAACTCTTCTGCCATAATCACTATAGTAAATAAACTCCCCATCTTCCCCTTCGACAGTCCCAACTTTAGTTTCAGGCGAAACACCAAGAGCCATCATATTAGTGGGATAGAGGGATGTAACATCATAGGTAAAAATATTCGTGGCCAATCCGACGAAAGGTTCCTTTACGAATCCTCCTTCGAACGAAGAGCCTTGAGAACGCCTTTTGGTTTCGATGAACAACCCCATATCAAGAGCACTCGCAGCAATCGAACCAACAATGGTCTTGATCTTGCCTAAACAATCCGCATAGTTAGAGAACCCTTCATATGCAGTAGAACGGCCAACGTCGAGATATCCTCGCTCCTTATCAAGGGAAACGAGAAGAGCAACGTCAACTAGATTATAGGCGCAATAAGTTGACCAATCCTGTTCAGCCAATTCAGCTAGATTGGATTGCTCGTATTCAACTTTACCACATTTCAAAATATCACTGGCAACGGCATCTAATGCCCAACTTTCACGCTCCGCTTTAAAGGTGAAGGTTTTGAACACATCCATATAATCCATCAGACTCACTCCGTGGATATTGTATCGAATTTCAGGGTTACCAAAACGATCAAACCCTTCTTTGGAAGTCACTTTACCATAGGGGGAAAGTCTTTGGAACTCCTTACCTCCAAGGACCATCTTCAAACGATTGACAATGTAAGTGGTATCAAACCCGTTGATATTCCAACCAGTATAGATATCTGGACAATTAGCTTCCCAGAAGTCCAACATATGAGTCAAACGCTCTTTCTCATCTTCAATTTCGTAATAGATAATGTCATCAACATTAACAGGTTGAAGCTTTCCCTTTTCCCCATTCAACTCTTCAAGAGTTTTTTCAACTCCGCGCTTGTCCCACTTCCTCTTACCCCACATATGATATTTTCCAGTAAGGGAATCAAAAATGGTCATTAGATCAATCTCGTATTTGGCATAACGAGGATCTGGAAATTCAGTTTTTGCAGGAGCTTCGATGTCGAGCATAAATGTTCTGATCGGATTATCCGAAAACTCTTCCTGCGGGACTTTTCTGTAGTTGGCAATAAGGTATTGCTGTTCAGGCGGCAAATTATAGAAGAGCCTTTCTTCTTTGTTCTCCACAAACCAATATCTCTTACTATCATTTGTAAAGAGGTGAGGTTCCAAGTATGTTCCATAAATTGATACATACTTGGTCTTTTTCGTTGTCTCAGTAAAAAGGAACGGTTTGAAATTTGTTACCTTTGTTATTCTCTCTCCATCAGAATCCCATGTCATTTCATGGATCTTGGAGGTCTTCTTGTCATAATATACGTTTCTCCACATAATAGTGTTTTTGTTAGGTGATGTTTTACGTGCTTCCAAAGCAACTATAGTATTGAGCCTTTTTAAAGTTGCTACTCCCAACTGATTTATCTAGCTTCGCCAAATAACAAAATGCTTTTTGTCAACGCCTTCTTGGTCCTTAATTACGAAACCCGCAGTTCCACTAAGAAACTCAATATCGTCATATACATACAATGTATCAGAGTCTTCCAGATATTCCATGAACTTTTCCCAGTCTTTATTGATAGGGTTGAAATCTTCTGGGAGTTTACAAATGATCCCTTCTCTGGTGGCCTCATCGCGATAAGACTCGAACAAACTACTAATTTTGTGATACTCTTTACGTTCCACTATGTCTTCCGCATTTTCAATGCTATACTGATTGACTAAGTTTTGGATGAAAGAGCGATTAGTATCGTTAATCTTGTCTTCACCAAGAGCTACAAAATTGATACCATCCGACATTTTTCCGTAGACTATGAACGAGTCTAATTTTTCATCATATGAAATTTGGAAATCTTCTTCGTGTAAAGTCTTATCGAGACATCCTTTTGCTCTATCTTCGTAATTAATCATTTTAAAATCCTTCAAATTCGGGCAATCCTTCAAACACTTCTTTTTTCATAGTGAAGTTTTCAAAAGTCATACCATCTTCATTCGCTCTCATCATTTGAGTAATCTCCATGAGGTTGTGTTCGTAATACGAACTACCATCTAAAGAAACTCTAGTGATACACACTACCTCTTCATCAAAATGTTCACAATTCTGATGATGTGGGTGGGTGTATTTCCCAAGATTCAACGAACCACACCATGAAACACAGTCGCAAAATTTACCTTCTCTTAAGGTATATTTTCCATACACGATACTAACCCCGTTCTCTTGGTCTAAGACAGGTCTAAGTTCTCGCCCCCACCATGTTCCTTCAGGGTTACCGATATCTTTCAGAGGAGGGGAACTAGGAACTTCTATAGTGTTAATTTCGTCACCAATGTTATAGGTTGGTGCTTTCGTATCAATGTTCATCGATTTGCTCATATAAGAGCTTGGTGAAAGTTGTTAAGGTGTCTTCGAACTCAGTGGTCCATGTAACCAATAGTGGTTGCTGATCCCAGAAAACCCAAGTAACGCCATTGTATTGATTAATGAATGTCTCTAGATGCTGTTCAATGTATTCCTGATCGTGGAATATATCTAGCCCATAAAGTTCTTCTAAGGCGGCATCCACAGCCATTGTGTGCTGCATACCGCTGGCTTCTTCAAGAAGAGCCATGTCTTCAGGACTCATTCTAAATACGTTCTAAGATTGCTTCAATCTCATTCAAAGATTGACCTCCAATTTCTTTTTTCCTAGCTCGATCTTTAGTAGCAATCTGACTAATTTCCCATCTGTAATCAGGATTATTTTGAATGCTAATATGCTGAAGTGGTTCAGGTGATTCTTGTTTATTGGGTCTGAACTGAACACCCCCAGTTTCAGCAATAGTTGTAATTTCCCAAACCTTTTCGGCTTCCTTTTCCAACCATTGATGATTCGAACGGATATCTTCATCCGTCCAACCAAAGTCTTTCTTAAGAAGAAATAGAAGTGAAACTTCTGAGTTGTTAGAAAGCATGACAGCGTTCTGCCTCTTTTGGTATTCCAACTGTTGTTCGTAAAGAGCTAATTGAAATTCTGATTCGGTTGTAGGTTTTGTTTCCATAACTGGAAGATACCCCACGAATACGACTTATCAATTTTATTCTTCAGTGAGTTTCACCCAAATTGCCTCGAAGCCATATTGTTCAACCATCCACTCAGTGATGTCTTTGATGTATGGCCAGTAGCCTTTAGCTAAACCGCAGCCTATCATATAAGGAAATCCCAACTTAAGTGGACCGTATTTGGAATCATGACCTGTCTTAATATGAGACAAGGATTTTCTTAAAGATGTCATATATGCTTTAAGATTTAAAGGATTTTCTCCTCCTAGATCTTGACCATACAAATTAAAAATTCGCTTGGTGGGATCAAAGTGAACAGGAGTAAAGCTATAGTTTCCAAATCTCTTAAATCCTTTTTCAATTGAAAAATCTACGTCCACTTGATAAGCTTCAGGAAAGGTCTTGCGAATCGTTTTCGCAAGACCACTTCCCATACAAGCCCATACATTACATTGCTGAAAGATGATATCAACATCTTCAGGGAACATGGTTAGATCTCCTTCAACAATTTTCATAATGTGTTATCCTTTTAGGATTGTTTCCAATCGGTCTGCAACCCATTGAAAGTTTTCGGCGTTCGCAGCATCTTGACGTTTAGCGTCAATATCTCTGGTCATCTCTTTGCTCAGAGAAATCGCTTTCTTCTTGTAACCCCCAAGTTCTTCAATAAACTTACGGATTCCTTCAGCGATTCCATCTGGACTCCCTCCAACATAAGCTGGCTGATAGGAGCTTTCAAGTAGATTTTCAGACTTTGACTGTTTCTTGTCCTGAATAAGAACTTGACCACCTGTATTCTTTTCGAGATCATGACCACGAGGGGTCTTAGGCTCTGAAGCTTTCAAGTTTGCAGATTCTTGTTGAAGAACCTTAAGTTCTGAAATCATATTTTGCATTTCCGCTAACTGCTGACTCACATTAGGCTCAACGGCCTTTCGTGTTTCAACTGCCACTTCAGCAAAAGATTCCTTGTTTTCTCCGCTTCCAACTCCGACTGAAGAGTCTTCGTTTTTGACTTTGAAATCGTTAGCTACTGGAATTTCATCTTTAAAGATGTCTCCTAGATCGGAAGAGGTTTCTTCCACTTGTTTCTCTGGTGTTGTGTTTTCACTCATATTGTTAATTAAATCCTATGGTTCTTTCAACCTCCGCCTTGACACCATTGTCTTCGCGTAGGTTGTAAATTTCTCCGAGCATAATTGGTTCGGTAATTTCGCTCTCGTCAATGTCAAGCGACTTAGCTTTTCTTTTAGCCTTTTCGACTTCAAGTTTGTCAAATTTGTATTCAACGTGCAAACGTCCTTTTCGTCTAAGTGCCTCGTCAATGTATTTCAAACCTGTATTGAAAGTTGCGATAATTTTCAGCTTGTAAGCATCTGATAGCAAACCATCTGACATCTGTAGGAGATTTGCCACACAGTCATTTCTCTGACCATCTTCACGTTTTCTGAGAATAGATTCAGCATCTTCAATGATCATAATAGCTCCTTTGTTAGAACGAAGAAAGGAGGTAAAATCAGGGGAGGAGAACGAATTCACCATAGACGGCGGAACAAAGATAAATGGGACTGTAGGGAACGTCTGGATCAAATGGCGAATGTAGCTCGTCTTACCCCCTGAAGGGTCACCATGAAGCAAACAGAGGCCATTACCCGAATCGGGATTGCCGACGAAATCATTCATCTTACCATCCATGTCCTTAATGTCATTATTATAATTTGAATCAATATCTACTTCAATCTTGGCAAGATCGAATGGAGTCTTAAAAAGACCTTCAAATGAATTGCTTTCCAAAATAAACACTTTTGGGGTTTGTTCTGATGCAAAGTCTTCTTCTGTCAACTTTAGATCTTCAATACAATCAAAATAATCTGTGTATGTGTTCGAATTAAGACAGAAGAAAGAAGTATGAGCACAACCACGATCATTATAAACTACCCCAAATACCATTTTGCGTTGTTTATCAAAAAACCACAATTCATTATATTCACGGATTGTCTCATGATAGTCTTCTTCCCCATCTTTCGGTTGAGATTCTTTATAGATAGATTGGTGTGCGGTGATAACGTAAAAATTATCATCATCAAACAAGGTCTCTATTAATTTGGGAGTATAGATGATTCCCTCTGTGGTTGGGTTGGTCCATAACTTTTTGAAGTTGTGAGGCTCAATCATACTATAAACCAATGGGACATGTCCCATTTTCTTAGCAAAGAAGGCAGGAGGGCAGAATGATCCTCTGCCATCCATACCCATGGATTCAAGAGTCCCGATTTCTGTTGAGTGAAACTTTTTGCGATTGATGCTCATACCCTCACTATATTAATGAAACTTTTCGTCTTTTCAATTATTTGTTTGGTTTGAGGCCACTCCATCTGTTTGATGTATTCTTCCGCTTGCTCTGATGGCTCGATAGCTTCTGAGATAGTTTTGAGTTCTCCAACATCAATTGTGACAGCCTTCTCAAAATTCATCTTGTGAGAAAATGTTTGTAAGCTTTCCAAGACACTTTCCATCTTAGGGAGATTCTTCTCTGGATCAATGTCCCATTGAATCTCAATAATGTTCTTTTCTGCCCCCGCATTATCTTTCATAATGTCGCTAGCTTTCATACGGAGATGCTTTGGAGAGAAATCATTTTCGAATTCTTCCGCAATATCGTTTGCTTCAAGATCTATGATGTAAACAAAGCTATCTTTACCTTCTTCGTTCCAATCTAGTTGTAGAGGTGTTCCAACGTAAAAAATCTCTTTGGTTCCTTTTTGATAAGGTCTTTGTTGTCTCGTGTGATAATGTCCAGTGTAAACCTTGTCGCATACTTTGAAAAGTTCTTTGGGAGTGTAGCCATGCTCAGATACCTTGTGAGCATTCAATTTGAAAGTCTGAATATCCAAGTGTGCGAATATACCGTCATAAACTTCTCCTTCTTGAACACCGTCATAAGGACAGCAAGCCCAAGGTAGAATCTTATACATACGATCCCCCACTTCAAAGGCGGTTGGTTTAGTTACAATTGTGATGTTTGGTTTGTTCTCTAGAAGAGACAGCGCACTAACTTCACAACTCTCTTTATAGTAGACATCGTGATTTCCACTGAACGCAACAATCTCAAAATTCTTGGCCAGCCTTTCGAAAAACTTGTCTGCATAATTAAGAGTTCTAAAGGACATGGCCTTTTCACTAGTCTTACTAAAACGACCGTCAAATATATCCCCAAGGAACATGATAGTATCAACTTTATGTAGGAATGAAACCTCAATCCACTCTAGAACTTCATCAAAAACGGTTTCCCATTTATCTGCATGAGTTCCGTTCTTAGACCCTAAGTGTAGGTCACCTACAATACCGATTCGTGTTCCTTTAATTTTCATATTATAGTTGGTCTTCAACGCTCTTCGCAGTTCGATTGTGGTTGAATTTTAAATTTAGCATATCAGCTATTTCTTCACAAGTAGTTTCTTCGTTACACATTTGTGTAAGATGATGTAGATACATCGTCTCATTTTCATAAGGACAATCATCCACATCATATTCGGGCCACGGAAACTCAATCATCAGATTGTTCTATAAAGTATTCGTATTTGTCCATATGATAACCACTTATCTCACTACAAGAATTTTCGTATTTTGTTAATTCAAACTCAACAATAGATTCGTCTGTGTTTGAAAATAACACTTCTTCCTCTTCGTAAAAAATTTCATCATCATCACTATTGTAAGTATGACGTTCTATTAAATTGAATTTTTTATTCATTGTCGATTTCGTAACTGTCATCAAAAATTCTCTGAGGAGTCATTTCGCAATTCTCTGACATGAAAATAACAAACTCGTCTTCTTGGTGTGTTCGAATAGCTTCTGTGTTCTTCTTCTCTTTCTTGATTCTGGTAATAGCTTCGTGGTGAGCAATCAGAGAAAGATACCCAAAGGCATTACTCTTCTGCTGAACCGCCTCACCTTTTGCATCATACATGATTCCGTCAACATATAAAGTTCTTCCGTTAATTTTTCTTTCAGACTCAATATAAGTGTAGACCTCAATGACATCATCTTCATTTTCCGAAGGGACAATTGTTACCCCTTTGGCAATTCGAGATTTATGCCAACAAGGATTAATTGTTACCTTCTCCGTATCTTCATCTACGTCATGGAAAAAATGTTCTGGATCTACTTCAAAAACTGAAACAACTTTTAATTGATTCATATTTGCGACATGGAGTAGTTCCCCCTCTTCAAGTTCGGGGTCGCCTTCGAAACAATAACCTTTGAAGATCCTCTTTTCAATTTTCTTACATTTGGCATCACTCCACAATTTGAATTTCTTCTCAGATAGAGTGGTCACCATTCTCAAGATGGCATCGCTGATCATTTCTTGACGATAGACATAGCCACTAAAGTTCTGGCTGGTCATGATTTTGTTAGCGATGTTACTCACCATGACACCTAGAGCATCGCTCATGTTAGTGTCAGACTCATAAAACTCTTTAATCTGGTCCCAAAGTTCATCTTTAGTGACGTAGTGCTTTTCTTCTTTCTTGTTCATAAATTAGTATTCGAGTTTTACTCGCTTCTCCACAACGGGAGTTTTGTCTTTTGCATAGAACTCCTTCCTCTGAAGGTAATGCTTTTTGCTGAAATAGGTAGTGTCGTAGAAATCGAAAAAGATAGGAACCTCGATCCCCCCAATACGTTCAATACGACCTAGTAGTTGAATAATTCTAATGAAAGACTTTTGGGCAAAGAAGCCAACCATGTAACTCAAATTCTTAATTGAGATCCCTTCTCGCATAACACCTGTCTTAACAATCAAGATAGTATCGGTTTCAGTTTCCATGTCAGAGTAGACTTTTGATCTCACTTCTTCAGGAGTGCTGCCATTGATGATCACAACCTTTCGGCCACAATCCTCGAAACGTTCTCTTAGTATCTCTTCATGATAATCACGATCAACAGGAATCATGGTGTTTCCTGTGCAGACCTTAAGAATCCAACGACAAATGTAATCGGTGCGCTCTGGAGACTTAAGGAGATATTCCATTTCTCGATTGAACATCTGTGTGTCGGTGTAAATGCGCTCCTCATCATTTTCGTCAAACCATGTCTTTTCAGGTTTGTAGCTACAACCCGTAAAACAGGTAGCGAAAACTTTAGATCTAGCTTTTAAGCCCTTCTCCCTAAGTTCTGAGGACTCGACGTTACAAATCACTTTACCTATGTTGCCCAAGACCGAATAGAGATCCTGAGGCTCTGGAGGAAGCGTTCCCGTGAAACCAATAATATTATTAGTCTTGACTGAACGAACCAAATCTGTTATTTTAGAAGAATCCTTGACTATGTGACATTCATCAATCAAAAAAACATTACGGTTTCCAACATGATTATGAAATTTCTCAGAACGAGCTACTGAAAGGCTTGACCCTACAATAATGATCGGAGTGGTGAAATCCTCCACACCCTTTTCTGTTTTAGTTTTAGCAACCCAAGGTGAAACTTGATCGCGAGTGAATCCGTATTCAGATACAAATTCTTCGTAAGTCTTACGAACCAAGTGTGTCGGAACCAAAATAGCGATTGTCTGACACGGGTTATAGTTGAGGATGGTTTGGCAGATCGAAGCCATGATCAATCCTTTTCCTCCACCTGTTCCTACTTTTACAATTCCTCTCCCTCTCACGAAAACGCGATTGATTGCTTTTGTTTGAATGTCGCGATAGTCCCAACCTTTGAAATTGTGAAGCTCATACTTATCAGGCAACAAGAAAGAAGGCTCGTAGAAATACCGTGCTCTGTTCGTTACTGTGAATTGGGTGGACGCAAGATTTGGATTGAACTGTTTTGCGAAATCATAGATCTCATTCAAAAGTCCAATTGCGAAACGCCCTTCGTTATCGATGGCATAGCATTTTTTAGCAAGTTGCTTCTTTCTCCACTTAGGTGCAAACCTATGTTCAGGATTCGCCCAAGAAAACTTATTTCTGATAATATCAAGATGTGAGCTTTGAATTACTCCGTTACCCTCGTTATCAAGATCAATGTGAATTTGAAATTGCATATTAGGTTCTGGATTCAAGGTCTCTGAGTTTAATGATATTTTCGCAAGATACGCGAAGATTCCATTTTGAGTTATTGAGAGTTTCTAAAAGCCACTCCAAAAGAAGTTTATGCTCTGCGATTAAACGATCCATTCTGATAATAGGATCTTCTTTCCTGAGAGCATACTCCCAAGATTTGCTTTCATTTTTGATTTGGCCAAAACGCTCCTTATCTAAAATATCTCCTGAGGTCTGCTTAATTTTCTTGATCTTTTCAAAAACGGTCTCACGATATGAGAGAAGATCTAAAATTCTAATGTTCTGGTCGAATACTCGTCTTGCCCATTTGTGAGAAATCAGCGAAAGGTTCTCTAGTCTATTCATCAAAACTAAAGGATTTATGGTTGCGTCTTCTTCCCAGTCCTCGGATAACTCCGCCAAAATTTGTTTGGCGTTTTTCTCCTCCAATTTGGAAATGACTTTTTCAACTTTTTCGTATTGACTCTCACTCATATTGAGATAGTATCATCTCTTTTTCTTAATTCAATTGTTTGAAGTGAGAAAAAGAAAGAAAAATGAACTTTTTTCACTTGAAAAGTTCGCCACCTCGGAATAATGTAAGTATGAAATAGGGATTAATACTAAAATAATCCAAATTGAACTAGAATGATATTACAACCGCCGTTGGCGGAACATATAAGACTCATCCTACATTCATTAATTCCAGAATCTAAATAATATTAATACTGTATTAATTCCGCCACGCGAGGCGAGATTTTGTTTTTCAGCTTTCCCTCAAAAAGTTTACAAATGAGGTTGAAAAGGCAGAGACGGCTGATACTTTGAAAACATCGAAGGAGAGATTTCCTTTCCTAGAGAACTCAACAACATGTTCGCGTTTATTCAAAAAGTAATCTTCTTCCTTTCCTTAAACATCATTTCAGGTGCTTTTGTGATTGGAGGAATTCTGTTTGTTTTAGCAGATAAACCATTTTGGGCATTGGCCTATTTGATAGGTTCATATGCCACAAGAAGAACTGTTACTGTTAGAGTTTACAAAATACAAAACGAAGAATGAAAACCTATTACAAAAGAGAAGAAACACCCAAAATGATGTTTTGGTGTGGTGATCCAATTACCTTAGACAAATCATCAAGCTGGGGTGAAGGAAATGTCCAAACCCATGAAGCTGGATGTTGGGTGCAAATTGATAACAAAGATTCAGTTGCACATTTAGTTGCTGGAGATGAAACTGGTCCAGTAGGATGGATTCACTATAATCCTTTTGAAAATTTCTTCCCTGAATGTGTTGACAGTGAATGGACATCGACTCTTTGGAAAAAGAAACCCATCAAGGCAGCACAAATTCATACTGAGGTGGTGAGTCTTAATACTCTTGACGGCGAAATGCATTATCCAAATCCTACTAAGGATGGCTGGATTCTTTACAATTTGGCAGAAGACAATGGGGTCGATTTAAACGACTCATGGTTCATGGGTAACGAGGATTTCCTTAATGCTTACATTTCTGAAGAAGAACTCAATTCACAAGACAATGCGTAGCATAATTCGTAAATACTACATTTCTGGTCCTATGACTGGGATCGAAAATAAGAACTTGGAGGAGTTTGTTAGAGTCGAAGCCGTGATTCGAAAAGAACTACAAACTAATTCAAAATGGGATTTTGATGTGGTCAATCCTGCTACGTTGGACATCGAAGGCGACGATCCTACTTGGGAAGAGTTCATGAAAAATGATATCATCCATTTGATGGATTGTGACTATATTGTAATGATGGACGGTTGGGAGAAATCTACAGGGGCAACTATTGAATATGAATTAGCTAAAAATTTAGGCATAGTGATTTTGGATTTAGATCTCAATCCTTTTACCAAAGCTCCAGAAGGAATTTTAGAAGAAGCTGAAAATCTCACTAACGGTTCTAGGCAAGCTTCCTACGGACATCCGTCTGAGAATTTTAAAAACATTGCTGATGGTTGGAACTGGTATATTGACATGAAGTATAAAACCGATTCGAGATTAACTCCTGAGGATATTGCTTTGATGATGACTATTTTGAAATTAGCTCGTGAAACTCATGCAGTTAAAAGAGACAACATTGTCGATGCTGCTGGCTACCTCAATACATACCAAATGTGTATTGATAAGAATGAGGAAAAAATCCTAACGTGGTTAAATGGAAAGACTGAAGTTTCGACTGATCGTTATGAGAATTCGGAATTTAAAGAAGGTTACCTTACGTTCAGAACAGAAGGAGTAAAAGTAAGCCCAATGCGTTATGATTGGAGGGTTGGTGGGACTTTGGATAATTTTGACACTGGAGCTATGACACCTTCTGAAAATGGAGATTGGGTTCTTTGGGATGACATTCAGACATTAAAATAATGAGACGAATCAAATTTGACACTATCGATATGTCTTACTTTCTTTCTTGTGGAGAAAAAGTGAGTCATAAATTCGAGGATGGTATATTTTTCATTAGAGGCGAAAATAGAACCGCAGGACAAGAAGGACAAAACAATGGAGTGGGTAAGACTAACATCTTCTTTGATAGTCTAGTTTTTGCGCTTTATGGAGAGACTTCCCGAAAAAAGTTTCCCAAAGATTCAATCCCCTTTAATAGAGGAGGTAAAAAGAAATGTATTGTTGAATTGAAATTTGATATCGAAGAAGATGATAAAGTCATTCCTGTTATTATCAACAGAACGATCAATCCTTCTAAATTGAATCTTACGGTCAACGGAGAGGATAAAACTCAAAGTAATTCTCCTGCTACTCAAGCATTTATTGCCAATACTCTTTTGAAAGGTATCAAGAAAGATGTGTTTATGCAGTCAATGGCGACCAAAGCTGACTCAAGCTCTTTCTTTAGTATGTTGAAGATTGAACGTGAGAAGTTCATTGGAACCATCTTCGACTTCACATATATCAAAGATGCTGAAAAGTTGGCCCGTGAGGAATATAATGAAGTCAGTAAGAAAGTCGGCAAGAAGCAAACCGAAATAGACACTTCAACGCCTCAACTTGATGTAATCAAGAACCAAATCAAAACCGCGAAGGCCGAAGTCCAACTTGCAAAAAATCGCAAATTAGATAAAATTGCTCAAATACAAGAACGTCTGGATAACTTATTGAAAGGTTTGGGAGTCAAGCCTGATGAAATTGATGTGGATGCTGAAGCCGCCAAGTATAGTATGGTTCTGACTAAGATCGAAACTAAGATGTCAGATCTCAATCGAAATGTTCGAGAACTATCTTCCGAAATTCGAGAGAGCCAAAATACTGTTTCTTCAAATCTTTCTGAGATCGAGAGAAAAACGAAAGCTAAGGTTTGTGGAGAGTGCAACAGGGAAATCGCAAAAGCGGAAAGAGACATCCTCGACAAGGATTGTGCTCGCATGTCTACTGAAAATGTTTCTCTAAAGAAGCTCATTATCGAAGGTAAAACTCAATTCAAGAAACTCCAAGAAGAGGTTTTGTCTTTAGAGCAAAAGGAGAATAAGATTTCAAAAGCTAAGTCTAACTTACTTTCGACTGCCCTCGAAAATCAAAAGGAAATTTCCGATTATGAGAAGTTGGCAACTAACATCAAATCTTTGGAAGATGAGAAAAAAGTCATTGAAGATGAGATCGACGCTCCTACAGATAGTTCAATTCTAAAAACTTTGATCAAGGACTACACCAACACGGAAGAAAAAATTGCAGCATATCACACAGAATACGACAAACTTCATAATGAGCTTGAAGTTCTAAATTGTGTTAAGATAGTGTTCAGTGAAAAGGGACTTCGTAGTGCCATTTTGTCGAAGTTGATTGACCTATTTAATAGTAGTCTAAACAACTACCTAATGCGCCTTAAAGCTCCTTGTCAGGTTCTGTTTGATGAGAACATGGAATATTCTATGAAGACCTTAGGCGGCATTGACATGCAGTATGAATCATTCTCTGGAGGAGAAAAGTGGAGAATCAATATGGCGTTGTTTTTAACTTTCTCGGATATTCTCAGAATTCAAAATCAAATCAGTTTTAATGTTAAGCTGATTGATGAATCTTTTGATTATGCAGTTGACCAATCTGGTTTGGATGCTATTTCAGAAATTCTTATTGAACGACAGAAAGAACATGGAGAGAATCCATATATCATCACGCACAAAACTCAATTTGATATTCCTGATGCTGAGATCATTAATGTGGTCAAAGAAAAGGGAATGAGTAGAATTTTAAAATGAACGTAATAAACGAAAAAGCAAAACAGCTTCTTGTTGAGAAGCTTCAAGAATGGAAAGACCTCCCTGAGGTAGCAGAGCAGTTGGAATCATTTGGATTTCTTACTGCTGACTACTTGGCGGATAGCGTCGAAAGTATGATCGTGGCAATGTCTATGATCAACAAGACTCCAAAAAAAGTTGATTAGGGTGTTGACTTGAGGAGAAACCCACATCTACCTTGAAAAGTAATCCAACAAAATATGTCAGGACAAAATAAAACTACTACATTTACGAAAGACAGCGGTATCGTGGCTATTGCCCCGCCTTCTAGCGAGAGCCTTAATTCTCTGGAGAAGAAAAATTACGTGCTAATTCAACCAGAATTCAAACCTATGATGCTTAAAGAGCACGAAGGATTTGTGATGCCAGACAAGATTTACGGTGACGTAGATTTCCTCACTGATCGAGTCCTTAAGACTTTCAAAAACACAAATAAGAACTTGGGTGTTTTGTTAAGTGGACTTAAGGGAACGGGTAAAACTGTTCAAATGAAGTATCTTGCGAAAGAAGCCGACTTGCCAGTTATCATCATTGATACCCCTTTCTCTGGACAGTCCATTATGTCATTTCTCGATGATGTTGGAGAAAGTTGTGTGGTGGTTTTTGATGAGTTTGAAAAAACCTATCGTGCTCAAGAACATCAAGAAAGTATTCTACCTCTTTTAGATGGTATTTCCGCAGGTAAGCACATTTTCTTGTTCACCACCAATGAATCTGTCTCGCAATATTTTATTGATAGACCTTCTCGTATTCGTTACAACATTAGCTATGAAGGTCTTGATGATGATACAATTCAAGAAATTATCAATGACAAATTGATCCACCCGAAACTTAACGAAGAAGTGTTCAATTCTATGTCTCTGATTCGTGATAAGACAATGGATATTGTTTGTTCTTTGATTGAAGAGGTTAACATCCACGAAGAAGTTCCCTCGAACTTCATGAGGATCTTTAATCTATCAGATCCAACAGACCAAGATTTCGATCTTAAATCCCTCGTTGAAATTCCCTTTGTAGCTAAAGGGGTTGACATGGTGAAGTTTCTCGAAACTCTGAAAGAGTTCTTGGGCAAAAAGTATGACAACAGCAAGACGGGTGAGGCTGAAGCACTGATCAAACAAGTTATTAGCGGGGATGATACGGCTGTCGATCCAGCCACTGCTAAAATGCGTTGGATTAACAACAGAGTTAATCAAATGCGTAATTCGGATTACTACATGAACCAATCTGCATCTCACAAATTTGTTAGAGACAATTGGGATGAGTTCATTCAAGAAAATCCATCTCTAATCGAAATGGAGGAAATTGGATTGACTGTCGAAGACCAAAATCTTCGTGACATCATGGATCAAACTCAGCATGATAAAACGACTTCTTTCTGGCAACGTGGACCTTCCTATCTACCATCCGATGATAAAGATCGCTGTCTAGTAAATATCGTTGATAGGGGCTGGGATGTCCATCTTAAGAATTATGGGTTCTCTGTAGAGAAATCTGGCAAGGGGTTGATCTTAGAATTCCCTGAATCTAATCAAAAGTTTTACGCTAGTCCTAAAGCCTACAAGTCCTATAGTTATGGAGTCTAACATCATAACCTTTCCGCTCATTAGCGCAACCGTCAAAGTGAATGAGGAAACTCAACACTTTGACGGGGAGGACATCATAGTAGAGTCTAGTATCGCAGCTATCACCAATATACCCATAAGGGCTTCTGTGGTAGTTCACATCATGAACATCATGGTCGGAGCATCTGTCAGCGATATGGAAGCTGAAGAGCGGGACGAGTTTATTGAAATTATTCGAAAAGGTTTTTCAGAAACTGTGGTCCAGCAAGCCAGCCATGTTACGGTTAATTCTCGTCTTCTGGGAGAGGAAACAGAAACAATTGACCAAGAAGACCAAGGAAGCTGATAGCGAAGGGAAGAGTTAACCACACTAGTCCTGTCCACCACACAAGGAGCATAAACACTCCTACCCAAAACCCCGTGCAAGTGGGACACTGTGTTAAATAGTGTCCCATTTTTTCTTTTCCTCGTTTTGTAAATTGTCGAATTACAAATTCGCGGATACCTTCTGCAAGAGGGCTATACAATAGAATGTTGATTATCCCCAAAGAAGCCAAAAATAATACTGTCAGTTCTACCACGATCATAAGGGTAATTATAAATAACTACTATTTTTCAAGTATGCCTGATGTAATCAAAAACACCCTCTGTAAAGATGACCTACCACCAAAGCGCAAAAGTATCTTTGGAACGGCTGAAGGTAATAGTGAATTGAACAGTCTGTATAATGACAAGTTTGACACTATTCTAGATCTTCCTCCTTGTTTGCGTAAATTCAACAGGAGCAATAACGACACCGACAAAGAGATCTCTTTGGAAAAATTAGAACTTAGTGTTCGTTCTATCAATATCCCTGATTTGGTAGTTCAGTCAGACAAGGTTGCTTATGGAGCGGGAAGTTACGCTGATGCAGGTTCTAAATACGAAGATTTCCCCGATATCGATATCCAATTTAAAATGGATGACGGGATGAGTAACTATTGGGCCATCTACAAATGGATGCAAATGCTGGTTGATCTCGAAGGGGGGGTTGTAGGAGGACACGAAAAGGGTCAATACTCGACGATTTACAATGTGTTCTTACTCGACCAATACAAAAAACCCATTGGTCTATACACCTTCCATGGCGTTGTCCCTACAAAGCTTGGTGGGTATCCACTGGACAACAATTCTGAAGGAGACGAGATTTACATTGACTTCTCATTTTCTTACGATAGGATGACTTTTGATTTAAGGAAAGATATTGATAATTAAAGAAATGGAAACCAAGATACACGAAAAAACCAAGGATATTGTTGCTCTAGCACAAGGTGAGGATATCGATAAAGCCCTCACAACACTAGAGGTTATTATCATGGATAAGCTAGAGGACCGAAAAGTTGCCGCTAGAAAAGCTATCGAAGAAGCCTGAACTTCATCCAAACCAGAAGGCTTGAGTTACAAGCCGCTCAAGACAGATGGCGAATATGTGGTCCAATATGGAGGTAGAACCGTTGGGTATCTCGTTACAAAGAAAGACGGATTTGAGTTACAGCCATCAGTTAAAGGTTACAATACCGTGGTTGATGAAAGGTTGACAGAACTTTTTGACAAAACTTTCCCTATTAAAGCTGCCCTAGAAGGACATCTTCTTAAAAAGCTTAGACAAGGATAGCTTCTAATTCAGCAATAATTTGCTGATAGTTGTCTTCAGTGGCTTGTGCGGGTAAAGCGCGAAGAGTAGAAGGTAAGCTATAAGGGTCCATTACCAACACTCTCAAAATCAAATTGAGGAGTTCTGCTTCACTTGCTTCATCGAGTTCAATATCAGCTTCTCCAAAATCAGCAACCTCAGCTTCCTCGGAAGGTGGGGTTTCTTCGTCTACAGGCAATCCTTCATCTCCTTCCGCTTCTTGAACGATTAGCTCTGGATGATCTGACAATAAATTCCTAATGGCGGTGATTTTTGAAAATGCCGAAAGTTTTAAGAAACGAGGCATGGCGAGGTATGCAACTACTTCATCGCTTGGTTTGAATTTTGCAGATTGCAAGAGGATGTTTGTGAGAAGAATAATTTTACCTGTATCTGGTGAAGTGCTGTCTGCTGGATCTTCCGAGATTGCACTTTCTTGATCACCTAAAACATCGATTCCCTCCACTCCTTCTTCATCAGCTTCCATAAGAGGCTTTCCGAAATATTCAAGGGAGTAGGCTTTAGCCATTTCTTCAAAACGAGTCATGCTTTTATTTATCAATTGTTGAACGTCAAAGTGGAGGCGCGATCTAAACCGAACGTAGTTCGGGATTAAAAGCGGTGATATCTAAAAATAAACTAAGCTAGCGGAAGATCGTCGCTCTCCCACGTCTTGTTCTGCATCTGGATTTGACAAGTTAGATTCGATTACTAATTAAATAATATGTTGAGTGAACTTATAAATTCTATACGGAAAACAGAAGATGTGATCTGGAATCAAATATTGTTAAGGCCAATAACTATTCCGATTCTATATCTTCCGTGGATTCTTTGTTCTTTCTCTTGGGGGTTACTATATGTCCTGTCAAAGAAAATTCAACGGTCGCAACAAAAGGGCGTTGGCTGGTCTGGTGTGTTATCTGAAACTCCTTTATTTCGTGATGCGGTCCGTAGAAATCCATGGGTTCAACAAGGTAATAAGTCGTTGGGTCGCCTTCTTCGCCATAATTTGGGTATGGGAAATGATCACCCCTAGAAATCGCTTCAATTTTAGTCCCCGTTAAATGCTTAATGGTGATTGGCATAATCCCATTAGATGCTTCTTCAACTATTTGGTGTATTACGAATCTATCGTTTTTATTCATGGATTCTTAATTTCTTTGCAGAACGTCAAAGTGGAGGCGCGATCTAAACCGAACGTAGTTCGGGATTAAAAGCGGTGATATCTAAAAATAAACTCAACAAGCGGAAGATCGTCGCCTCCCATGTCTTGTTCTGCATCTGGTTTTTTGATATCAGGAATAAGTAAGTAGGAGGTATGGACTCGAATATAAATAGCCTGAAAGAAACTCTAAAAGCATGGGTGGCTCTAACCCCAAATATCCCCGCCGAAGAGTTAGATGCTCATAACGAATATATCCGCGAAACCGAAAAACTTATTTCGATTCAGAGTCGCTGGAAAGATCTTGGTAAAACTGAATCCTCCCCACAATAAATTTTAAGTATTCAAGATGACCTTTAATCGTATCATCTTTCCCTTCTAAAATTTCTTTGGCTGTCGAACCGGATTTTACGGCTGCTTTCATTCCTTCGTAATCATTTTCTACTTCAACAATCATATTTTCGACATCTTCCTTTGATTGCTTCAAAAGATCTATTTGGGTTTTGTATTTATCGGACATG